>SJYV01015725.1:0-14824 GCA_006410875.1 Neotragus pygmaeus | reverse complement strand
GGTATAAGGATTCAACTTCATTTTTTTTTTGCCTATGGATATCCAATTTTTCCAAAACCATTTGTTGAAAAGTCTATTCTTTTTTCACTGAATGATCTTGGCATTCCTTTTCAAAGTTCATTTGGCCATATATGCAAGGATTTATTTCTGAGCTCTCTCTTCTATTCCATTAGTATATATGTTGGTCTTTGTGCTGGTACCACACTGTTTAGATGACTGTAACTTGAGTAAGTTTTGAAATCAGGAGGAATGGGACATCCAAATTTGTTCTTCATTTTGAAGATTGTTTTGGCTGTTGGAGTCCCCTGAAATTTCTTATTAATTTTAGAATGGATTTTGCTATGCTGCAAAATATTATTGGGATTTTGATAGGGACTGCACTGAATCTGCAGATCACTTTGTGAAATAGGGACATCTTAACAATATTAAGTGTTCCCAACCCATGAACACAGGATATATTTCCATTTATTTGTGTATTCTTTAAGTTCTTCATTGTTCCATAGTATTCAGTTTAAAAGTCTTTAATCTCCTTGTTTAAGTTTAGTCTGAAGTATTTCTTTTTGCTATTATCAATGGAATTGTTTTTCAGTTTCCTTTTGGATTGCTTATAGAAGAAGGCTGATATTTGCATGCTGATCTTGGATTGGACAATTTTGCTGAATTTGTTTATGGTCTTAATCTGTGGGGTGGGGGGAAATATTTAGGGCTTTACATATATAAGATCATGCCATCTGTTAACAGAGGTAATGTTCTTTTTTTCAGCTTTTATGTCTTGTATTCCTTTTTCTTGTTTAATTGCTTGCGCTAGAAGTTCCATTACTATGAATAGAATTGAATAGAAGTGATAAAAGTGGGCACCCTTGCCTTTTCTTCTGATTTTAGAGGAAACATTTCCCACCTTTCATTGTATATAATGTTGGATGCAAGTTTTGAATAATATCCTTTATTATATTGAAATTATTCCTTCTATTCCTAGGTTTGTTTTTTTTAGCAGTTTGATCATAAGTGTGAATTGTCAAATGCTCTTTCTGCATTAGTTGAGATGATTATATGATTTTTTTTCATTCTTCCACGTGGTGTATTACATTGACTCCATGTTTTTAATACATAAGGTTAAAAATATTTTCAAATAGAGTCCAGGCTAAAGGAAGCTTTAATACGTGGTCTCATTGCTATGTGTGCACATAGACAAGGCATTTTTGTTTTTCCTTCTGAGAAGTCCCCTTGATTTCTAGGCTCCTATCTTTTGTTCCTCACTTGCCTTGTGGCATCCTCATGAAAATATTCTGAAGTGTAGAAATACTTATATTACTTCTTAAGAAAGATCATAGAAGGTTAAAACTGAAAATGACTTCAGAGTTTATTTTGTCTACCTGCCACAAGGATACAGAGCTTGCTGTTAAAAAAATGCCATTGAAGTATATTTCAACAGTCCAGATTTCATATTTCATTATATGTTGAAGGCTTGGTACATACATAAGAACAGAAAAAAGTGATTATGTATATGGGACTAGCTGTGAGTAGATTAAAAACTATTCCACTTCAACTAGAAATGTCTTCTTCCCAGTTTTACTTTTGTGAAATCTATTTTATTGGTGCATGCTAATCAAACAAAGATAATTTATTTAAAAAGTTTCACTTATCTCATTGAACCCTTTGAAACAATTCAGTGAGGTAGATACTATAATTCCCAATTGACATATACAGGCCAAAAGTGACTACCAAATAGTGGTCAAAAAGACATGTGGAGAATTCTAGAAAGGATAGGATTACAACTTGGGAAAGGAGTTAAAAGTGTAAGTTACATTGTACAGAATATGAGGATTAAACACTTAAATGCAAACAAAAATTTTAAAGGGGATTTATTAGTATTAGCATTGTAATAAAAAGAACCATGTGAAGACATGACCTTAAATAGAAAAATCATCCTGGCTCTATTACCAAAGGAACTTGGAAACTAACTGCTGGGTCATTCACAGAAGTCCTTACTATGTACTCTGATTTCCCAGATTTGAGACCCTAATTCTATTTTCCATTAGAAGTGGTTTGTGAGTATTGGATTTTATATTTTACTGGAGGGAAAAACAAGGTGGGTATGAAATACTTTACCAAAAATGGCGAGTCTATGGAAGGCTCAATCCGTGATGAATACTGGAAAAGAGAGTAATTAATATTAAGTGCCCAAAGGAAGGAGAAGGCGATAGCACTCCACTTCAGTACTCTTGCCTGGCAAATCCCATGGACAGAGGAGCCTGGTAGGCTGCAGTCCATGGGGTTGTGAAGAGTCGGACACGACTGAGTGACTTCCGTTTCACTTTTCACTTTCATGCACTGGAGAAGGAAATGGCAACCCACTCCAGTGTTCTTGCCTAGAGAATCCCAGGGACGGGAGGAGCCTGGTGGGCTGCCATCTATGGGGTCACACAGAGTTGGACACGACTGAAGTGACTTAGCAGCAGCAGCCCAAAGGAAATCATAATAAAATGAAAGATGACAAGCATGGCAAATATTCCATTATATATTTTATTCCCTGAGGGCACATTGATTCAAAAAGGTGCTGGTAAATAAGCTACTGAAATGCTTGAGGTTCCCTCTATCCTCACCAAGAAAATGGAAATGAAAGGATTTATGATGACTGAGCTAGGATGAGGTTGCCAGCACAGAAGGGATGGACCCCATGGAGATTGTTTGAAAATGGAAGAATTTTGCTGGTATGTCAGTGCTGTTAGGGAGAGGTGAGTTTTTCTTTTCACCATCCATCAGAGATCCTGCTGCAGGTAGGGTCATGAACTGGACCTTGTTGCAAACTCACCATCAAGGCTTGCATACCTGAGTATTGGTTCTAAGCTGCAAGCTGGCCCTTGTCCCTAAACCTAGGGATCCCACCTTTCTTTAGGGGAATATTCACATAAATTAAGGACTTCCCTAGTGGCTCAGTGGTTAAAAAAAAAATTCTGCCTCCAATGCAGGAGACAAAAGTTTGATCTCTGAGTTGGAAAGATTGCCTGGAGAAGGACATGGCAATCCACTCCAGTATTCTTTCCTGGGAAATCCCATGGACAGAGAAGCCTGGCAGGTTATAGTCCATGGGGTTGCAAAGAGTCTGCTGTGACTGAGGGACTAAATAACAACAACACGTACCTTAAAGCCACAGAAATTTACTCAGGCAAGGCATCCCACTGGAATAGAGGGATTAGAACTTTCTGGGGACATATGTACCAGGTAAAGCCCCACCCTGTGATTCCCTCCCCTCTTACTTGGTCAGAGCTGACTGTAACTACCCCTGTCAAGAAGCACACTTCTCACCAACTTAATTGGCTAGGGTATCACTTTTTGCAACAGTGGAAATAATACTCCACTAAACCAGCATAAAGTATCTGGTTTCCAAAAGGAACTTTTCATACAAACTTTAAAAACTTGAAAATGGGAGCTCGTGTACACCTGTGGTGGATTCATGTCGATGTATGGCAAAGCCAATAGAGTATTGTAAAGTAAAATAAAGTAAAAAAAAAAAATTGAAAATGAGACATTATGATTTAAGTGATGAAAGTGGAATATTAAATCATTTTACAGCCTCCCCTCCCTAAGTCCCTAGTTTCTAAGTGTAGATAAAACAATTCCACCAAATTCCGATGAGCTACTGAAGGAGATCAGTATCATCAATAAAAGAAGTTAACTTGAAGAGAGCTATTGATATCTTGTGTTGTATTAATGGGGGAATTAAAAGTGTATGAAAGGCCAGTGATTCAAAGCAAACTTATTTTTTTCTGTATTGTGCCTAAGCTAGCCATGAAGAATCACCTTTGTTTTCTGTCAAATGCAGTCAATTGCTGTGACTTTATTGGGAAGGTTGCTGAGAAGTACCCTTGCCCAGGGAGGGAGAGCTATTAATCTGAGGCTGACTGTCCTAGACACGGACTCCAGTTCCCACACTGTGCTAGGTATTCTTTGCTGTGAAGTGATGAGAAATTATACTCTCCTATCTTTGAATAGCTTGCAATCTGGTTTGGGAATTGAGACACAAGAAGGTGAGGAAGTAGAATGTTTCTCAGTCAATAGAAACACTGCTCTAAAGCTTTCCTGTGCCCCCCTCGTGGGACTAATTGCTCCTTTTTTGTTACTTCCATTAGCGTTTTATGGGCACTGTTCATGACTACTGCTTTTATGGTAGTTCTTACATGATTATTGCTCCCCTGTTAGTTTGTGATGCCCTCGAGGGTAGTGACTGCACTCCACTGCCTGCGGAGCCCTGGGAACCCTGGTCTGTGCTTCCTGAGCTGAGGGAGGTTCACTGACAAAAGGATGAGCCTGTGACAAAGGTTATGAGAAACCAGACGAACAGGATATAAAATACACTTCTCTCAGTTACCAGGCCACTCTTGTTCCCTAACCACCCAGCCTCAGGTTTTCTGGGCCCATTTCTACAGCTGTCCCATTCAGTTGATCAGTTGCATTTTCAACTTCCAAATAAATGTGCTTTCACTTCAGGACGTGCACAGTGGAGTTTCCCTTGCTTGAAACTATTACTGAACCACATGCATTTTGGCTTGCCAAGACGCTGAGGTTTGCAGCAAAGAGCCAGTTCACCCTGAATGCAAGGGGCTCAGGGTATTTATGGGATAATGACTAAAGCAGCAGGGTGGTCTGAAGGGGTGGGGAAGGTGGGGGAAGGTGATTTGGAAATAGGTGGAGAGTGTCATTCTATGCAGGTGTGACTAAGCCACAGGCCTCTGCATGTTCAAACATGGAGGTGCTTAGTGTGACTTAACCATGGTATTTTTGGTCTTCTGATGTCAAGTCATGGACACTCACACATGCCCAGTTGGAGGGTCAGTGGTCCTATCCAGCATTAAGCAGCTCAGCTCCAACTGGACACAGTTGATTCCAAGTTCCTGGACAACAACTCAGGCAAACAGCTTATTGTTTAGGCCAGCACTCCCCAGCCTTTTTGCGACCAGGGACCAGTTTCATGGATGTCAATTTTTCCATGGACCAGGGTTGGGGGTGAGGTGGGAAGTGGTTTGAGGATGATTCTGTTGCTAGTGGTAAAGAACCCGTCTGCCAATGTAGGAGACATAAGAGATGCGGTTTGGATCCCGGGGTCAGGAAGATGCCCTTCCATTAGCGTTTTATGGGCGTGGCAACCCACTCCAGTATTGTTACCTGGAGAATCTCATGGACAGAGGAGCCTGGTGGGCAATAGTCCATGGGGTCACAGAGAATCAGACATGACAGAAGCGACTTAGCACACACTCATAAGGAATGAACAGCCTAGATCCCTCGCATGTGCAGTTCACAGTAGGATTCATGCTCCAATAAGAATCTAATGCCGCCAGCCATCTGACAGGAGGCGGAGCTGAGGCAGTAATGTAAACAATGGGGAGCGGCTGTGAATACAGATGAATCTTTGCTTGCTCGCCCACCACTCCCCTCCTGCTGTGCATCCCGGTTCCTAACAGGTCAGGTATGCTGTTTGCAGTAGGTGCTCAGTGTATGCCTGTAGGTGGAGTGAGTGCTTAGGAGGCATACTTGTTTTACTTCCTTAGCATTGTGCTTCCTGTGATCTGTGGTCTTGTTGCTGGGTTGGATTTGCAGCCTCAGACCTGGAGGGCTTTCTCGCAGTAACACTGGACAGATTGGAACCGATTTCAGGGTTTCCCTTGAATATTCTTGCCAGCTGCCACTGGACAGTGCTAGCAACCTCCAGAAAAGACCCCTAGGAACATAGTTTGTTGTTCAGTCACTAAGTCATGTCCAACTCTTTGTAACCCCAACGGACTGCAGCACACCAGATTGCTCTGTCCTCCACTATTTCCCAGAGCTTGCTCAAATTCTTGTCCACTGAGTCAGTGATGCTATCCAACCATCTCATCCTCTGTCACCCCCTTCTCATCCTGCTCTCAATCTTTCTCAGCATCAGGATCTTTTCCAATGAGTCAACTCTTTGCAGCAGGTGGCCAAAGTATTGGAGCTTCAGCTTCAGCTCTTCCAATGAATATTCAGGGTGATTTCCTTTTAGGATTGACTGGTTTGATTTCCTTGCGTCCAAGGGATTCTCAATAGTCTTCTCCAATACCACAATTGGAAAGCATCCATTCTTTGGCACTCAGCCTTCTTTATGGTCCAACTCTCACATCCATACATGACTACTGGAAAGACCATAGCTTTGAGTACATGGACCTTTGTCAGCAAAGTGATGTCTTTGGAGTTGAATGAATTGGGTTCCTTACTCACAGAGAGGGACACTGCACCTTGGGGCCAAGTGGGGCATCTGAGTCAGAGAAATGCCTTGTGCAGAAAGTTAACAAAGCAGGCATGCACCTGCTATTCTTTCAAGAACCTGTTTGCCAGCCTGGTCTTTGGCCTTCATCTGGGAATCCAGTTTGGGAATGTTACCCCCATTCCCACACTGACAGAAGTGGCATACTGTGCTTCAGCTGTCTGTGCCGGCAGTAAGGTTGATGCTGAGCACTGGTCTGTGTTCAGCGAGTCTGGGATGTTGGTACATGCTAGGCAGGAAGTGCCTGTGTAAGCAGCCCCAATAAAACCATGAGCCACTGAATCTCTGTGATTCCCTGGTGATGGCATGTCACAGGTG
The DNA here is from genome assembly GCA_006410875.1 of Neotragus pygmaeus. Lineage (NCBI taxonomy): Eukaryota > Metazoa > Chordata > Mammalia > Artiodactyla > Bovidae > Neotragus > Neotragus pygmaeus. The sequence goes on along the minus strand of SJYV01015725.1, from coordinate 8,226 downwards.
TTGACATAGCTCAGCTGATCCTGAAGGAATTAAGCACATGCTGTGTGAGCCAGTGAGAGAGGACTCTGAAAGTTGGAGCTTGGTTTCCCCTGGACTTCACTCATCCACTTTTCCATTGGCTGATTTTGTATCTTTTCACTGTACCCAATCTCAGCCATGACTGACTACATGCTGGGTCCTGTGAGTCTTAGTGTATCCTCAGACTTGGGAGTAGTCCTGAGAATCCCTGACATACTTTACTATGGGCTTTGACCTTGAGGTGGGCTTCCCAGGTGGCTCAGAAGTAAAGAATCTGTCTGCCAATGCAAGAGACACAGGTTTGATCAGTGGGTTGGGAAGATCCCCTGGAGGAGGAAATGGAAACCTGCTACAGTATTTTTGCCTGGAGAATCCCGTGGACAGAGGAGCCTGGCGGGCTACAGTCCATAGGGTCACAAAGAGTTGAACACGACTGAGCATGCACGTGAGGACCTGAGTGCACACTCACAGAGCCTGGAGCACTGTCGTACAAGCACACCCACAGCACAAATTGAACTGGAGGTCTGTGACCTTGGAAAGGGTATAAAGCAGGGAGACTTGGCACTGGGTGGTGTGATCCAGGAAGCAGCAGTCATTCTGTGAGTGGGTGTCGAGATAAACCTGAGCTGGGGGAAGGACGATGAGAACGAGGCCAAAGCTGTAATTGATAAAGGAGCAGCAATTGCTTACATAAGCCGAGAGAGGGGGAGACTTTTGTTTGTGACTTGGGTGACGTTGGTGTTTTGTCCATGTTCAGATATGACTGCAGAGGACTCTTATTTTTGTCTTGCTCCATCATGGTCACGTGGTGACCTTGACTGATGTGGCTGTTCTGTGAAACCACTCATGTTCAACAGGAGAACACCAGGACCTGGCCGGGAGGGACTACCAGCTCCTTGATGACAAGGAGCTCTTTTTCTTTTTCTCAACAGTAATTCAATCTGAAATAGTCTCTTCTATAAGCCCTCAGCTTTCATTTATATGGAAAAATTATTTCTCCATCATGATTTAGGCCTTGATAATTATAATGTCTCCAGTTTCCTGTATCCGTTGAGTAAAAATCCTACTTAAATGGAGAGAGTGACGCTGGAGTTTCGACCCATAGGCTGCAGATCAGATAACTTTGCTCTCTGTAATAGCTGCTCATCAGTGTCCTGCTTCCCTCTGGTCAGTTGGCTTTCCTACATGCAGCTAAATCTAATTTCATGGCTTCTGTCACTGGCACTTACTTCAACAGTCTTATGTTGAGAATACAGTCCTGTGCATTTTAAGGCAGCACTGCTACCCAAGCCCATTCACAGCTCCCTTTTCCTAAAACCCAAAGTTAGGAGTGTGGCTCTAGCATTTTCTGCAGGTGGTCATTGCAAGACCTAGCACTATTTTTTTTTTTTTTAGCCTACAGTTGCTTTACAATGTTGTGTTAATTTCTGCTATACAACAATGTGAGTCAGTTACATATTTACATACAAACACTCTTTTTTAGATTTCCTTCCTCTTTAGGTCACCACAAATCATTGAGTAGAGTTACCTGTGCTATACAATAGGTTCTCATTAGTTATTTTATATGTAGTAGTGTATACGTGTCAATTGCAATCTCCCAGTTTGTCTTACCACCCGCCTTGGTAACCATAAGTTTGCTCTCTACATCTGTGACTCTATTACTGCTTTGCAAATAAATTCATCTGTACCATTTTTTTCTAGAGTCCACATTAAAGTGGTATTATATGAGATTTGGTTTTCTTTTTCTGACGTATTTCACTATATGACCATCTGTAGGTCCATCCACATCTCTACAAATGGCACTATTTTGTTCATTTTTAATGGCTGAGTAATAGTCCATCATGTGCGTGTACCACAACTTCTTTATCCACTCTTCTGTCAATGGACATCTAGGTCATTTCCATGTCCTGGCTATTGTAAATAGTGCTGCAGTGAACACTGGAGTGCATGCATTCTTTTGAATTCTGTTTTTCTCCGGATGTAAGCCCTGGAATGGGATTAAGACCCAGCACTTTTTGACTCCAACCTGCAGCTTCAGGGGCCTTCTGCCCACATCTTTGACCTTTGTTCCAGGTATAGGTGGGATTCCTTTTGCAATTCATCTTGGAAAGGAAGGAACTACCCCTTTCGTTTGTTCACGTGAGTATTCCACCTCTCCCCAGGGATCCTCTTTCCACCCCTGAGCCCTGGGGCAGGGCTGCAGGTGCAGTAGCTAAGAAATTATTCTACCTCCAAAAGGCATGCTCTCCTGCAGGTGGTTGTGAGAGGGTCTTCAGGAAGCTCTCTCCCCTGGTTTGGGAAGGAATCAGGTCCAGGAGCTCTACCGCTTCCTGGATGAGAGCACATCATGTCTTTAAACCTGTATCCTTCATCATGGCCTCTTTGATGTCTTCTGATATGGGGGTTGTTGAACGGATGGGGCCCCACTCAGTGCATCTTCTGGGGGGAGAATAAAACTGGCAGAAGTTGGTGGTCCTCTGAGCTTAAGATACGGAGACCTGGTGCCTTTTCTCTGCAGTGAATTCTGACTACTAGTTCTGGGGAAGGATCCCATGCAGTACTTAATACCAGTCATTCAGATTTCATCAGTCAGCAGTCGTCGAGAACAAGATCTGAATATTAGGGAGCCTGATTACAATTTTGACAAAACTTCTTAATTTGTCCTGTCCAAAACAGGAGCCACTAGTGCTTATAGCTCCTGAGCCCTGGACATGTGACTAGTCTGTATCGAAATGTGCTGTGTTGATAAAACACACACTGGATTCCAAAGACAATCTTCACCAGTACTTGTTGTTTGGGCTCTTTTTGATGATAGCCATTGTGACAGGCATTGTTATAATATTTTTCTATATTGGGTTAAATAAACTGTTATTGCAATTAATTTTACCTGTTTATTTTTCATATTTCTTTTTAAAAATTTTATTTTTGGCTGTGCTGGGCCTCCATTGCTGCACTCAGGCTTTCTCCAGTTGCAGCGAGCAGGGGCTACTCTTCATTGTGATGCTTCAGCTTCTTATTGCAGTTGCTTCTCTTGTTGCAGAGCATGGGCTCTAGGGTGCTCGGGCTCAGTAGTGTGTCCCACGGGCTCCTTCCTGGAGCAGGGATTGAACCCTGTCCCCAGCATAAGCAGGCTGATTCTTATCTGCTGTACCACCAGGGAAGTCCATCATAGAAAATTGATGCACCTTAGGTTAATCCTATATTAAGCTGGGTAGTTAAATAAACATAATACCTCACTACCCAAATTGCTGCTGCTGCTAAGTTGCTTCGGTCGTGTCTGACTCTGTGCTACCCCATAGATGGCAGCCCACCAGGCTTGCCTGTCCCTGGGATTCTCCAGGCAAGAACACTGGAGTGGGTTGCCATTTCCTTCTCCAATGCATGAAAGTAAAAAGTGAAAGTGAAGTCGCTCAGTCGTGTCCGACTCTTAGTGACCCCATGGACTGCAGCCAACCAGGCTCCTCCACCCATGAGATTTTCCAGGCAAGAGAACTGGAGTGGGATGCCATTGCCTTCTCCAACCCAAATTAGTGGGTAGCAGAGGATTCTTTCTGAGTTTCTCATGCAAGTATCCCTAGTCTGTGCTCCATTCCTCACTGAAGATCCCTAGCACACAGCGAAGTTAACACACGCTCATGCATTGAAGACAGTCTCAGGGAAAAATCCAGATGACCACGTTCATCTAACTCTGAGTGACAAGCAGGGCTCCCTATTAAGATAAGTGTCCACTGTGTGAGCGATAGCCTTGAGGATTAAATGGAATTGTCTGTCTCAGCCTTAAATCACGGCTCGAGGTACACACCAAAATTACAGTTATGCAGAAACCAGTGTCTTGACAGGAGGGAGAGAGGACCCTTCCACGTTATCATGGAATCGCATCTAACAACATGTGGTCTCTCTTCCTGAACTTATGCAGCACAGCCAGTTGTCGCCATGATTCCACTCCTTATTTCCCTTCTGACCTTTCATCTTTTGTATTCTTGTCAATTTTCCTCAAGAAGCATTTCCATTATGGTGGGGGTGTGTATGTCACGAAAGCACGTTCCACATCGAGCTGAAAATTATGGCTGCAAAGCCTGCTTAAATTACACTCTAATAGTATTTTCTTGGAAGTCATTATGAATTTGGGTTCCTCCTAACCTTTGCCACTGGGGATCACATAGCATAGCTCAATATTTCTGTTGTTGCATTTTATAGTGGTGGTAATGTAAGAATTTACTGGGGACTTTATATACAGAGACAAAAGCACGCCACTTTATGAAGCTATTAAACACCATGGATTTTCCCACATGAGAGATCAAGCTTATTGTATTTCCCAAGTCTCCCAGCAGTCCCTCCCCTTCACCCCGCCCAGCACAGCTCCATTGTGTGAGACAGTGTGGTTGGCCCAGCCGTCCCTCAGCCCAGGGTTCTCAGCATCTGACTACGACCTTGTGAGATCCCCAATGCGTAGCCATCAGAGATGGCTCACCCCTCTGTCACCAGGCTTGTTACTGCAGGACACCTGGCCTCTATGCAGGAGAGGTTATTATATTTCCTTCTGACAGTTGAAGCTTTTCAAGGGCCAACAATGCCATTTTTTTATAGCAGAGATTAAAGTTAAAAAACATGACAAGCTGAGAGCAATGTGCTTTTGTGTATGGACAGCCAGACATTTTCAGCCAGAGATGGCAGTTAGCTGCATGATCAAAATTCTAACTTGAAACTCCCAGGGTTCTCAAATTAGATGCTTATCTTCTCTTTTAGGGAGTGAGGCTTCATTTAAAACAAAAATTTCTAATGAGGAAAATATGGTTTCACTCCCTAAATGCGTTTGTTGTGGAAATGGCAGGCTGCTGAGATAGATGAGACATTTGCATAGAAAATCATCAAATAGTATACCTTTCTGTTCATCAGATCTGAAAATTTGGACCCATTTCCATTTGGGGTGGGGAGGCAGTTGTCCTCATTAAGGCTCTCTTTGGGGTAATTTAGTTCTTCAATTCAATTGTGATTTATGAAAATGACCAATAGGTTTCTTTGGATTTGAAGGTTTGTGTGTGTGTGTGTGTGTGTGTGTGTGTGTGTGTGTGTGTGTGTGTTTAAATTAAGAGTTCTCTGAATCTGGAGGTATTTACTGTGTGGTTTTAGTTGCTGATATAACTCTAAAAATATGTGAGTCTGCCTCTGAGATATAAATCATTCAACCGCCAAATGTCCTCATTTCTTCTTCGATTAGGAGAGGTAAGTTTCTGTCTAACAGTGGGCCAGTAAGCGGGCCTAGGCACTGCGGCGACATCAGCACCTCTAGATGGAAACAGCAGCTCACTATCTAGAAAAAGGGGGGTATTAGGCATGCATGGTTAAATCCCAGTAGGGCAGAGACTTCTGACCTCTTGGATGGACATTGCACCAACGACATGAAGAGTTGGCTTCTAATTCATTGAGGGTAACAAAGCACAAGAGTCCACTTGGGATATGTATGTACTTACGACTCATTCACACTATTGGACAGCAGGAACCAACACAAAATTGTAAAGCAATTTTCCAATTAAAAAATAAAAGAAAGTTAAAAAAAATCCACTCCTTGACCTTGGCTTCTTCATGTGCTTTGCATGGACCCAAGGCCCCTGGGACCTAGGCTGTGGCCCTGTGAGCACATAGGAGAGGCAGCCCCACGCTGGGTATAGTAAACGGATGGGACTTTATAATCTTCATTCTCAGCAGTGTTCCTGGGAACTTCATGTTCACAGTTGAGTCTGATGGGGGTGTCTGAGGCAGGGAGAGGTCAGAGCTGGACAGAGTTGTAAGACTGCAGGGTAGACGGGCTTCCACTGACTGATGCTGACTGATACTCGGGGGAATCAAGGTACTGTATAAGGGACAGACACGGTGAACAGGAAATGTGAGATATTTTAAGGTCCATCTCCTGAAAAAATTAACTTAAAAGAAAGTGAAATGATGGAGGCCCTGACCTGAGCCTCCAAGCATGATTGAGGTCTTTGAAGCATCTGTCATAAAACCTCCCAGTGTTGGGAGGGACTTGGAATGTAATGATGTATCAATGTTTAGAACTTTCTTGTTACTTCTTAGCTGCTGCACACAAATCTGGTAAACTAGAAGCACAAGGAGGAAAATACAAAGCACTAACTGCTCTAAGTTAACTGCACAGAGAACTTTGTGCTTAGAAAAGCATCCTCTCTTTGGCTCGTGGAAATTTCTAGACCCCAGGTATCCAGGTCCTGATACCATTGTTCTTTTGGCTGTTTCCACCTCTGTCTTTGCACCTACCTTTAGCTGTCCAGACTCACAAAGCCCTGGCTCCTTACACCCCCCAAAGCCGCCCATGTATCTGATCACCCCTGGAAGGGGGGATTCAGTCCTCCCATGCTCACTCAATTACTCACATGCTTGGGAATGTGGGCAGTTGGATTCAAGGAGAAATGAGAGGAAAATAATTTTTAATTTCAAAGAGAATCCGAGATATCTCTATGCTGCAAATATATGAATACAGTACAATTTATGAGGTGCTGGAAAATGTACTACATTACACAGTCCAATTTCATACAACCCATGGAGTTCCAAATGCCCTTCAGAGTGTTGGAAGCCAACATGTACAAATACAATTTTAAATAGAGGATAACTAAATGGGTGTGATTACTCTGTTCAGAGCCTGCTAACGAATTCTCAAGAACATAGGGTTGTCAAGGTAATGTCTGGGAAGGTGGCAGAAACTGTCATTAAGCCAAGTGGAAAAATTCAACCCGATCAGCGTCATATTCCAGGAATTCTCAAGCTAAAAGAAATTCCTGGACACCTCTCGGAGTGCTTTTGTGTTCTCTTCCCTTTCATCCTTCAGCCCTTTTTTTCCATTTCCTCATAGATGACCAAATGAAATAGAATGTTCCCCAAGAAAAGTCATTTAAAAAAGTTGAATTCAGGGTCAGTTTTTTTTAATTTTTTATTTTTCCATCCATGAGTCTTGCTTTTAGTTTATACCCTCTGGGCTGATTCAAATTAGAAGAGTATTTTGGACTCTGTGCGGAGGACACATGGTGGAATAACCTAAATTGGAAATGCATGTTTTATGATAACAGACATTTCCACTCTTGCTGGGCATTTCCAATTGCCAGAAAGCACCTCTATGACATGAACTAATCCACAGACCCTCTGGAGACTCGGCAGAGAAACTGAGGCCATGAAAGTGATTAAGGGCCATTAAGTATAAATGGTGGAAAAGAAATTACATTTGAATTTTTTTCATGTTCTGCTTTCATATAAATTACCTAAGACAATGGAAAGAAAAGACCATCTGGGTTTGGATTTCATAAAATGAGAGTCACATCTGCTCTGGTATGTCATGTAAATATTCCCTCATTAGAGAGTTCAGTCTATGAAACACTTTTGGTCTAAAAAGTATTAAGAAAAAAGGGGGAGAGATGGATTTTCATGAATGTTGATTATTTTTAAATCCCAAGTCCTAAATATTAACTGGCAAACACCTCAGAAGATTGTATGGGGCTTTATTTTTAGAAAATAAGATACCTTACTCTGTGTATACTTTGGCCAGGGAATGCACATTTCCTTTTTATTTGTTGAACAGGAGATTTGGTGCTTTTTTCACCCAAGACCAGGGGCCTTTTGTGTTTAGCTCAGCTTTTAAAAAGGGCTGAGGATGGCAAGGTGTACATTCGTAGGTACATCCTTTGGCTTCAGCAATGTGAGATGAATGTTTCTAGCCACACTAAATTATTTCGCTTTCCAATAGTCTCTTTGCCTCCTCTTTTTTCTAACCTTCTGTCTCTTGGCTCCATCACCTTTATGCTGGTTCAACCTTAAACTTCATGTGATAGCAAGATGGTGACAGCAGATCTAGACTTTTGCATTGTTTTAGGTTCAAGCCCATGAGGGTGTTTTAGGTTCAAGCCCATGACATGAGTGAGCGGTGCCTTTTCAGAATCTTGGTAATGCTGAATGGGAGATGTGCCTATCCTGAAATAAATCAGTAATCACAAAGCTTAGGACATGTAGTATTCTGATTGGCCAAGGTCTAATCTGTATGCAGGTCAGGAAGCAACAGTTAGAACTGGATATGAAACAACAGACTGGTTCCAAATAGGAAAAGGAGTACATCAAGGCTGTATATAGTCACCCTGCTTATTTAACTTATATGCAGAGTACATCATGAGAAACGCTGGACTGGAAGAAACACAAGCTGGAATCAAGATT
>SJYV01015723.1:0-12507 GCA_006410875.1 Neotragus pygmaeus | reverse complement strand
TCCGACTCTTTGCAACCTCATGGACTGTAGCCCGCCAGGCTCCTCTGTCCATGGGATTCTCCAGGCAAGTGGGTTACCATGCTCTCCTCCAGGTATTCTTCCCAACCAAGGAATCAAAATCTTGCCTCCTGCATCTCCTGCATTGCAGGCCGATTCTTTACTGCTCAGTGATCAGAGAAGCCCTAGTGTCAATTATACCCCAATAAAACTGTTGAAGAAGAAAAAGGAGAAGAAGAAGGAAGAGGAGGAGAAATAATGGAATTTAGTAAGTTTGCAGGATATAAAAAATCAATATACAAAAAGTAATTGCATTTCTATACACTAACAAACTATTCAAAAGAGAAATTAAGAATACAATGCCATTTACAATTGCATCAAAAAGAAAAAACACCTAGAAATAAATTAGTCAAAGAGATAAAAGAGCTGTAAACTGACAAGTACAAGACAGTCATGAAAGAAATTGAAGAAGGCAGAAATAAATGGAAAGAGAATCTATGCTCATGGACTGAAAGAACTGATATTGTTAAAATGTCCATACTGTCCAAATCCCTATGACATTTTTCACAGGAATTTTTTTAAAGAAAATAATCTAAAATGTGTGTGAAGCCACAAAAGACTCTGAACAGTCAAAGCAATCTTGAGAAAGAACAAAACTGGAGGAACCGAGGAATCATTTTTCCTGATTAGAAACTATATTATAACATTATAGGAATCAAAACAGTATGCTATTGTCATAAAAACAGACACATAGATCCATAAGACAAAACAGAGAGCCCCAAAATAAACTCATGCGTAAATGGTCAGTTAACTTACAGCAAAGGAGCCAAGAATACACAGTGGGTAAAGACTAGTCTACATTTCTTCATTTCTTTTCTTTTCTTTTCCATGGGGATGGTCTTGATCCCTGTCTCCTGTACGATGCCACGAACCTCATTCCATAGTTCATCAGGCACTCTATCTATCAGATCTAGGCCCTTAAATCTATTTNTTTTTGCGTTTCTTTTCCATGGGGATGGTCTTGATCCTCGTCTCCTGTACAATGTCACGAACCTTATTCCATAATTCATCAGGCACTCTATCTATCAGATCTAGGCCCTTAAAAAATTTCTCACTTCCACTGTATAATCATAAGGGATTTGATTTAGGTCATACCTGAATGGTCTAGTGGTTTTCCCTACTTTCTTCAATTTGAGTCTGAATTTGGTAATAAGGAGTTCATGATCTGAGCCACAGTCAGCTCCTGGTCTTGTTTTTGTTGACTGTATAGAGGTACTTCATCTTTGGCTGCAAAGAATATAATCAATCTGATTTCAGTGTTGACCATCTGGTGATGTCCATTTGTAGAGTATTCTCTTGTGTTGTTGAAAGAGGGTGTTTGCTATGACCAATGCATTTTCTTGGCAAAACTCTGTTAGGCTTTGCCCTGCTTCATTCCATGTTCCAAGGCCAAATTTGCCTGTTACTCCAGGTGTTTCTTGACTTCTTACTTTAGCATTCCAGTCCCCTGTAGTCAAAAAGACATCTTTTTTTGGGTGTAGTTCTAAAAGGTCTTATAAGTCTTCATGAAACCATTCAACTTCAGCTTCTGCAGCATTACTATTTATGGCATAGACTTGGATTACTGTGATATTGAATGGTTTGCCTTGGAGACGAACAGAGATCATTCTGTCGTTTTTGAGATTGCATCCAAGTACTGCATTTCAAACGCTTTTGTTGACCATGATGGCTACTCCATTTCTTCTCAGGGATTCCTGCCCGCAGTAGTAGATATAACGGTCATCTGAGTTAAATTCACCCATTCCAGTCCATTTTAGTTTGCTGATTCCTAGAATGTCGACGCTCACTCTTGCCTTCTCTTGTTTGACCACTTCCAATTTGCCTTGATTCATGGACCTGACATTCCAGGTTCCTATGCAATATTGCTTGGAGAAGGGAATGGCAAGGCACTTCAGTATTCTTGCCTTGAACACCCGATTGTCTATTATAATCAGGAATTTCTATGGATATGTAGAATTTCGATTGTTCTTATTTTAATTAATTGCTTGAACATGTTAAAATATCATTGGCCCATGCCACTGTGTTGGAAAACATAGAATAAATATAGAAGAGTTAATAAGAGAACACCAAACAGCTTTCTGTAGGTTTTTGTTTGCAGATCTTAGCAATAGAAGTGTATGAATAATAATATGTGGGAAAGTACAAGGACCTGGAAAGCTAAAGTGAGTTTGAGACACAGAAACAAGTTATTTATTAATTATTTGGTTATATATTCAAAGAAGATATTTTTAAAAATTGCCTGATATTTGGAAGGTGGAATGCATATAATGCAAACCATTGTAACTTGTGAAATAAAATGATGAACTAAATGTTTATTATTAATATGAGAAGGAAAAAAATTGCAAATATTTAGTTATTATCCCTATTGTTTTTCAGTTACTTTTTCATGTTTGACTCTTTGCTGCCCCATGGACTGCAGCATGCCAGGCCTCCCTGTCCTTCACCACCTCCTGGAGATTGCTCAAATTCATGTTCATTCATTTCGTGACGCCATCCAACCATCTAATCTGTCATCCCCTTCTCTTCCCGCCTTCAGTTTTTCCCAGAATCAGGTTATGTTTTCCAAGGAGTCAGCTCTTCGGTTCAGATGGCCAAAGTATTGTAGCTTCAGCATCGGCATCAGGCCTTTTAATGAATATTCAGGGTTGATTTCCTTTAGGGTTGACTGGTTGGATCTCCTCACAGTCCAAGGGACTCTTGATTCTTCTTCAACACCACAGTTCCAAAAAACCAGTTCTTCAGTGCTTAGCCTTCTCTATGATCCAACTCTCACATCTGTACATGACTACTGGGAAAAACACAGCTTTGATTATATTGACCTTTATTTGCAAAATAATGTATCTGCTTTTAAATATGCTGTCTAGGTTTCTCAAAACCTTTCTTCCAAAGAGAAAGTGTCTTTTAATATCATATCTGTGTCACAGTCTGCAGGGATTTTGGAGCCCACAAAAATAAACTCTGTCACTGTATCCATTGTTTCACCATCTATATGCCATGAAGTGATGGGACTAGAGGCCAGGATCTTTGCTTTCTGAATGTTGAGTTTTAAACCAACTTTTCCACTCTCCTCTTTCACTTTCATCAAGAGGCTCTTTAGTTCTTCTTCACTTTCTGACATAAGAGTGGTGTCATGTGCATATCTGAGGTCATTGATATTTCTCCAGGCAATCTTGATTCTGTCTTATGCTTTATCAGCCCAGCATATTACATGATGTACCCTGTTGAGAAGTTAAATAAACAGAGTGACTATGTAAAACCTTGACATTCTTCTTTCCTCATTTAGAACCAGTCTGTTCTATGTTTAGTTCTAACTGTTGCTTCTTCATCTGTATACATGTTTTTCAGAAGGCAGGTAAGATGGTCTGCTATTGTCATGTCTATAAAAATTTTCACTTGTTATGATCCACCCAGTCAAAGACTTTACAATAGCCAATGAAGCAGAAATAGATGTTTTTCTGGAACTCCCTGGCTTTTTCTATTATCCAGTGGATGTTGGCAATTTGATCTTCGGTTCCTCTACCTTTTATATATACAGCTTGTATATCTGGAAGTTCTCAGTTCATGTTCAATTAGCTTAGCTTAAAGGATCTTGAGCATTACTTTGTTAGTACATGAAATGAGTGCAATTGTACAGTAGTTTGAACATTCTTGGCATTGTCCTTCTTTGGGATTGGAATGAAAACTTACTTTTTCCAGCCCTGTGGCCACTGCTGAGTTTTCCAAATGTTGGCATATTGAGTACAGAACTTTAACAGCATTGTATTTTTAGGATTTGAAATAATTCAGCTAGAATTCTATCTCCTCCACTAGCTTTTCTCATAGTGATATTTCCTAAAGCCCTCTTGACTTCACACTCCAGGATATCAGGCTCTAGGAGAGTGATCACACTATCATGGCTATCTAGATCATTAAGATCTTTGTATAGTTCTTCTGTGTATTCTTGCTGCCCCTTAATGAGAACAGCCAAATCATTGGAAAAGTCCCCAATTCTGGGAAAGATTGGCCGAAAGAGAAAAGGGAATCAGAGAATAAGATGGCTGGATGGAATCACAGATGCAATGGACATGAATTTGGAAAAACTCTGGGAGATGGTGAGGTACAAGGAGCCTTGGACATTGTATCCAGCCACACCCCTGGTGTGGTACAGGTTATGGAGTCAGAAAGAGTCAGCATGACTGAACAACTAAACAGTAGCAACAAAACCTAAGATCCAATTAGACATTATGACTTTCAGAAGTAAAGGGCTATCATTCTCTGTGCATTAATAGTAGACTTATTAATGGAATCATTATAAAGTTGTATATGTTTTAGAAATGTATGTGTTTGCTTTATTTGTATTATATAAATAATATCCACTGGGAAACAGTTTTTTAGGAATCAAACATCTTAAAGAAATTTAGCTAGGCTGGTGAAAAATTCCAGATCATTTTTTTCTGTTAAGTATTAGAAAACATTATGCAAACATGGCACAAACTATAACAGCAATTATTTTTTTAAATATTAAAGTTAGTTTTCATATTCTTAGCAGGAATCAAACTCTCATATCAAACTGACAAGAAGTTTCTGGTAATATGATTGTTTTGAAACTCAATCCTCAAATTATGATCACATTTTGACAGCTTTTAAACAGTATATGTCCTGCTAAAAATAAGGCATAGTTTTTACTCAATTTCAAATTTTATTGGATACAATTAAAATTATTTTCAAGATAATAATGTTCATTATAATTTATCCATAGGGAAAATATTCATTAGGCCCTAAATACTGCTTTGAACTCCACAAAGGAAAAAGAAAATTAGACTAATAAACACATAGTCATTGAATCTTGATCTTTTCCTTCCGTTCAGTTCAGTTCACTTGCTCAGTTGTGTCCAACTCTTTGCGACCCCATGAATCACAGCACACCAGGCCTCCCTGTCCATCACCAACTCCCAGAGTTCACTCAGACTCGCGTCCATCAAGTCAGTGATGCCATCCAGCCATCTCATCCTCTGTCGTCCCCTTCTCCTCCTGTCCCCAATCCCTCACAGCATCAGAGTCTTTTCCAGTGAGTAAACTCTTCGCATGAGGTGGCCAAAGTGCTGGAGTTTCAGCTTTAGCATCATTCCTTCCAAAGAAATCCCAGGGTTGATCTCCTTCAGAATGGACTAGGTGGATATCTTTGCAGTCCAAGGGACTCTCAAGAGTCTTCTCCAACACCACAATTCAAAAGCACCAATTCTTCGGCATTCAGCCTTCTTCACAGTCCAACTCTCACATCCATACATGACCACAGGAAAAACTATAGCCTTGACTAGACGGACCTTAGTCAGCAAAATAATGTCTCTGCTTTTGAATATGCTATCTAGGTTGGTCATAACTTTTCTTCCAAGGATAGAAAATATCAACTATGCCTATTTTTCACAAATTAAGTGTATTTTGATGCTGAAATTTTATTTGGTTAGTTTAGGGAGAAATTTTGAATCATTCTTCACCCCAAACCCTGAAATCTACATTTAACTAAGACACTAGATATGATATTTATATTTTTGTATGTCTATACTGCCTTATTGCAAAAATAGCTATTATTCTAGTCTATAGAGGGATTGCAGTTTTCTCATTATATTTATTTCATGCTTTCTGTGGGGGCACATAAGTCTTTTGTGAGGGCTGGAATCCTACTTAATGGGATAGGCTCCTACCACCCCAAATCAGTGGCTACCTCTTTTCAGTATCATAACTGAATGGTCTTCACACTACTTAGTTTATAGGCACCTAGAGTTTACATTATAAGGTGGGTGCTGCTTTTCTCATTTGCTTGCTTTCTTTATTTCTATAATAGGAAAATAAAATAAAATAAACCTTACACCATATTGGATCAATTCTTTTAGCTCCAACCTTTGTACTCAGTTGCCTGTGCTTTGTCTTGTTGGTTCTTTGTAAAAGAGTGTGGCCTTTAGTTTGAAATATACATGATAGAAGGGTATACCACTTCTCATTCATGTAGAGATAAAAGCTGCAGAATAGAGAATAACATCTGTCTTATTGGAGGTTTACAGCAACATCATGATCAGACCTTAATGGACAGCTGTAAGGACAAGGAATTCTTATACCAAGAAGCTTGGAACAACCATCCACTTGTCCTTCATTTTTAGGATAGGAGAAATCTGAAATACAACTCAGATAAAATGGTTCTTTGGGATCTTGGTCCACCATCTTCTTGGTCTGTTAGATTTCAGAATAAAGTTGATATTCCTTTTCCAAATGCCTTATCTCTTTATTTATTGGCCTATCATTCTTGTAGAAAGCAGTATGATCTTGGACTTGGTAGCAACTGCAGTTAGAAGGTGTTGCTGACTCTTTTTTTGTTGTTGTTTTTACTTCTTAGAGAAGTTCATAGTATAATATTTTACCCCAAGTTATGTAGCATGATGTCTAAGAGGTTTAGTTTGACTCTTTTGCAGAAACTTATTCAGAGGGAAGGAAACCATGGGGAAAAATCACAAAGCAATCTTAAGTTTTACTCCTCTAAAACACTAGAAAAGACCCTGATGCTGGGAAAGATTGAAGGCAAAAAGAGAAGAAGACAGAGAAAATGAGATGGTTGGATGATGTCACCTACTCAATGGACGTGAGTTTGAGCAAACTGCCCTTCAGACAGTGAAGAGCAAGGAAGCCTGGTGTGCTGCAGTTCACAGGGTTACAAAGAGTCAGACACAACTTAGTGACAGAACCTCAAAAACATACATGATTTCATTTTTAAAACAACAATCTGGGCACGTTGTAGTGAGCACTAACATGAGTATGGCACAGAGACCAGTATCTCCACAATATTTGCTCCTTATAAACATTTTTGCAAGTTAGAACTTCTGATGGAATATTTCTAAGAGCATCTGAAAGAAGAAAGAAGATGAAGCAGAATATGCTTGGCCTTTTTTAATTCATCTTTTCCATAATTTTATGAAGTAAATTATTTTTACGTCATCTTGGGTCTATCTAAGAAAAAGTTAAAATTTTAATCAATCTTTTCACCTATTCTTATGATAGTAGCATAAATATTATCATGGAAAAATGATGCCTTATTTAGATACTATTTTTCAGTTTGAAGCTCTAGGAGATTTGTAAGCCTTGCTATCTACATACTAAGTGAATGTCTTTAAGCTGGACATGAATATATTATTTCCAGGAAACATACGCTCTCACATTAGACATTTTCAGTCATTAGTCAGTCAGCTGGATCAGTAAACAATAATCTGGAAATTCTAAGAATAGTCTATGTTTCTCTATCTAATCTTAGAATAATCCTTTTCTTTCTAGGGGAACATCATAGTATCAAAAGAAGAGAAGTTTGGGAATACGAACAGGAACAATACTATGATAACTCCTCAAACAATGAATAAATATTTCCCTTTGAAGTATTAAATATGTGCTATTGTTCTAGTATGTTTTGTGTTGATGAATCTGTAGGTGTATGTGGGGTCTGTGCTTGGGGGAGAAAGAAATGGCATGGGAGTTACCTACCTCCCAATCTCCCCAAATAACTCTATTTAGGTGAGTGCTAATGGTACAAACAAGCAAAATGTACTCAATCATCACCAAAAGATATCTACCATTGTCTAATTTTTAAATCCATGACAAATCCAAAAATCCAAATAAGCTAAAGCTTATTTGAAGTTAAGACTTGATCTGAAGAGGGTATTTGAGAAATAAAGCAGTTTATATAGATACAGGAAATAAATTAAGAGGCAACCACAGTAGTCCAAACAAAATTAAAAAATATATATATATATTATATATATATATATGTATATGTATATGTATATATAAAACAATATGGAAAAATAAAAGAACAAGCAGATCTGATTATAAACAACAGGCTTTGTTGGCTAACATAATATAAGAATAAGAAAGAAGGGTGAATGACTGTTGACTTTGAGTTTAGGAATTATTAGTACATTAATGATAATCTAAGTAATGACTAGTAATCACAAATGCTACCATATGTGAAATACTCACAGTGTTTTGGTTTATCATGTAAATATGAGCTAATTTTGATTTTAGGCACACAAAAAATAAATATCATAAAACATCCCCCAGTTTCTCTCTTAAAAATGTTTGAGGCTGCTGTCTTAGTCCATGAACATTGTAAACCAATTTCTCTGTGTGTGTGTGGTTTTTTTTTTTTTTTTAACCCCTGTGCTGAACCCCACTCTGACCTTACTTATTGGACTGTGAAGACAGCTATTCTACAAGGATGGCTCTGAACAAGCTGCAAACTCTCCACTTTAAAGAGTCTCATCTTTACACAACAGTTCAAATTCCCCGAGAAACGATCGTATTTAGGGGCAAAACATGATGATGCACCCTAAAAAATGGTTTCTTATCATTGTCTTAAGAGATTTTTTCTCATGGTATCAGAATCTGCTACATTTCTCAGCATTTAAGACATGTTCTGGCAACGCACTCCAGTACTCTTGCCTGGAGAATCCCATGGACAGAGGAGCCTGGTAGGCTGGAGTCCATGGAGTCACTAGGAGTCGCACACGACTGAGCGACTTCACTTTCACTTTTCACTTTCATGCATTGGAGAAGGAAATGGCAACCCACTCCAGTGTTCTTGCCTGGAGAATCCCAGGGACAGAGGAGCCTGGTGGGCTGCCGTCTCTTGGGTCGCACAGAGTCGGACACGACTTTGGCGATTTAACAGCAGCAGCAGCAGCAGCAGCAGCAGGCATAAAGAGTTACCAAAATATATATAGCAAAAATTCTGATGAAAAAAAATCTCAGCACTTTTAAACAGGTTTTAAAAGAAATTTAAAAATTATTTTGTTGAAAAAACTTATTTTATGCATGTAAATATAATACAATATGAAACATAATTCTATAGTAATGTATAAGTTTTATATAAGCAATAAGATTAGACTAGCACTGAAAAATAATTTGAGGTTATGTAGTTAGAAATAATCATGTATTTGTATACTAGTAAATACCAGGCTACAAAACCCTGTATAAGCTAATGCTATATTTAGTGGTGGTAACTAGAAAGTAAGGCATAATATGCAATAAATTTGAATGAATTTCTACCTAACACAAGCAGACAAGGTAAATATGAGTCAACATTCATCCAACACAAGCAGCAAAATATAACAAATTTTAATAAATTCTTATATATTTAGCCTCAGTACATGCAGACTAGCAAATATTTCAGTAAAAAATAGTTTCTAGTGTATAAAAAATTATGTATTTGAAGCAATTCTAATGGCATGCTCGAGCCTTCAGTAGTATAATTAAAGTGTGTATGTATAATTAAATATTAGCTGGACTGTACCCTATAGTAAGTATTTAAATTAATATTTACTAGCAACAGATGTTAAGAAGCATCATAGATTTATGACACTCTAGCAACAAGATTGATCTCAAAGATTCCAATGTTTATTTTTAAACCTAAGAAATCACATCAGCAAAGCCAAGTCACCATAATATTAAGGCCTGAAGCTACAGTTGTATATTAGCCATTTTTGTCAAATAATGTTATAACAGGAAGAGATCTGATCCACCCTTGGAAAGGTCTTATAGAATATTTCAAATCTTCTCTGGAACAACTCCTCTCTCTCAAAAACATTCATTCAGAATCCAGAACTGGGGACTGGGGGTTTGGGGAGTATGCACACTTAATCAAACTCTGGACATATCTGTAGTAAATTGCCATTTGTTGCAACATACATTTCATCTCTTTTCCCCTGGGTGGGAGAGGATTCTAATTTTCATGATTGCAAATTAAATACTTAACACTGACACAATTTTACTTATTGATACAGATCTTGGAGCTCTTCAAATGTCTAGATCAAAGATATAACAGCTCTAGTGCAAGCAATGGGATTTATATCTTCTTGTTCTCTTCCTATGTAGCAGCAAACTCTATGAATCTTTAAACTTCAAACTTTGCTGTTTATGTGATAATGGAATCAAGCATTTAGAACTGTATGTAGGACTGTCACTCCTGCATTCTATTGTTAGAGACACAGAGAATGGTGGTTAAGGAGCCACTAAGCCAGAAAAGCTACAAGAGATTGGAGGGATATGCATTCTATCAATCAATTAATGAGTTCATCCCATCCATTTAGAAAAGCTCTTCGTCCTATTCTGCTTCATTTTTGTATAATACTTGCCTAAGATATTAGATCCTTGAACAGCAGTCTCTTCATCATTAGCACTGTCTTTCACTTTACTTAAATATTTATTCATTTCTTTCCCTTTTCATAGTTTTCTGTCTGCTAAACAGTAAACATCTCTTATTGGGCGTCTCCAGTGGCTCTGCAATAAAGTAACCACCTGAAATGTTAAGGATGGGCTGAATCTCTGAGTTGGAAAGATCCCTTGGAAGAGCAATTGGCAATACAGTCCAGTATTCTTCTTGGGAAAATCCAATGGACAGAGAAGCCCAGAGGGCTACAGTCCATAAAAACTCAAAAAGTTGGATGTGACTAATCACACATACAAACATCTCTAATTGGTTTTTGCATCTTCATTTCTCAGATTATCATAACTAGAAGAGATCCTAAAATGGTCGTTTATCTACAGCCTCCACCAAGTAAACCGGATGCTCTCTCTTCATTCACTGTGATGGATTGTAATGACACTGAGTAAATACTTTCAAAATAAGTATAATAAGTTCTTCTTATAAGTTCTTCTAAATAAGCATAATTAAGCCACTTTAAATCTGTCCCCATGCTGAGCTTTCTACCTGACAGTCCTGCTTGTTAGGGATGACCCATCTGTCATTAATAATAACCTGTAACCTGCAGGCATAAAGGCTTAGAGCTGCCAAGTTCTTGGACCTGCTGGGGTCCTAAATCATAGGCATATCCGTAAGAGGGAGCTAAGTAAATATTTCTGCTGAGACAAATTTAACTATTTTGACCTCCAATATCAATTACAGAAAAGAGCCACATATAGTTATTCTTCACATGACATCCTTCTTTCACCAAGAGTGCCCCAAAAGAGTGAAATGATCTTAGAATTTTGACATTATCATTAATTTCAAAATATGTTTAATTTGAAAACATTTTTAAACTATTTACTATTTATTTATTTCAAATATTACCATTGACTAAATTTACTTCAATAGCCATGCCAGGTCATAAATTAACAACACAATACATTTTATACTGGGAAGAAGTAATGTAGCCTTATAAATGATTCTTCTTAACTGACTCTTGGGCAGTATTGAGTGTATTGGTAGTGCTGAGCCAGGCTTCAGCAATACGTGAACCATGAACTCCCTGATGTTCAAGCTGACTTTAGGAAAGGCAGAGGAACCAGACATCAAATTGCCAACATCTGCTGAATCATGGAGAAAGCAAGAGAGTTCCAGAAACACATCTATTTCTGCTTTATTGACTATGCCAAAGCCTTTGACTGCGTGGATCACAATAAACTGTGGAAAATTCTGAAAGAGATGGGAATAGGAGACCACCTAACCTGCCTCTTGAGAAATCTGTATGCAGGTCAGGAAGCAACAGTTAGAACTGGACATGGAACAACAGACTGGTTCCAAATAGGAAAAGGAGTACATCAAGGCTGTATATTGTCACCCTGCTTATTTAACTTCTATGCNCACTACTCTCAAAAGCAAATTCCTGGGGAAAATGTCAAACATTCATAAATGATAAAGTAATTTAAAATAAAAAACAGTGTGTGCATTCACACAACTGACTATATAAAAAATATAGAGGATTCTTAGGAATAAAATGAATAGTTCTCAAATACATAGAAATATGATATCAAGAATACAAAGTACCATGTTCAAAACTTGCCTATAGCTGAAAGTAATGATAATACTGAAGAAAAGATATGAGGTAACAGTTTCCAGACATTATACCTGAAGAACTGAGGAACTTTTACCACTGAAAGAAGGGAAACACACAAGGTAAGCGTGAGGTAGATTATGACCACTGAATTTCTCTCCAGGGACACTTCCTGGGGTACAGAGTGAGGAGTAAGGAAGTGGTGATTTGATCTTGTGATAGATAAGCTCTAGTATAAGACCCTCTGCTTAAGAGTGGGCTAGCTCTCTTGAATTGCTTTTATGGGATAGCATACAGAAAATGTGATGATGTCTTTTCTGAGATTAGGTTAAAAAGAATGACTTCCATTTCACAGCCAACTCACTGTACAGCTTTGCTGGCTTGCACAGTTTGATGAAGCAATCTGCTATATTGGAGAGATGCATGGGACAATGAATTGATGACAGCATCTGGCCAAAACCCAATAAGGAACACGGGCCCTCAGTCTAACTGCCTAGTTAGAACCTAATTCTGCCAATAACCATATGAGTTTGAATGTGAATTCTTGAGATTCAGATGACTGCAATGAAATGACATTTTGATTGCAACTTGTGACAGATCATGGCATCCGGTCCCATCACTTCATGGGAAATAGATGGGGAAACGGTGGAAACAGTGTCAGACT
>SJYV01015721.1:0-10160 GCA_006410875.1 Neotragus pygmaeus | reverse complement strand
TTTTTTTTTTCTTTAGATGAGCAAATGTACCTTAATTAACCTTGAAATTTCCCTTAATATCCTTGTGTAGAATTCCCAGCAGTAAATTTTTAAAAATGAAAAAAAAAATTTTAGTTGAATGATGAAACCATATTCCTATTATAAATCATATTCTTACAGTTTTAAGAATGTGGAGGAATGCTTATAAAATGAAGTAAAGCAGCAGATGTAAATTTGTTGGAAGCCTAGCTCCACCACTCCCATTCCCCTCAAAGAAACTATCAAAAGAAGATGGGAAAGTTTATGTGGCTATCGCTGGGTAGGAGAATTAGGAATAACGTCTTTTCCTACTTTTTCTTAATTTCCATAAAATTTACTTGAATACTTTCATAGTCCAAAAAAATGAAATAAACTTCATTTTTTAAAAAAAAGCTAATCAGAGCTATTCTTTACAAAGGCACAATAAGAAGCACCTAGTGATAATCTCACTGTATAATTTTAAATCATTTCTAAGGGCCTTGTTCTGAAGGAGTGACGGTGGTGTGGTTTAGACTTGCACTTATGTGGCTATTTTAGAAAAAAATGAAAAACTCTGCAATTGTCCCATTTCAAGTATTCAGTAGCCACAAGTGGCTACTGACGGCTTTTTCATCATCACAGAGAGTTCTATTGCCCATCACTGGTTTAGAAGAAAGAACACAAGATGGCTTGAAATCAAGTCCCGATAGGAGCGGATACCTACTGTGTGAAATGAGTAATTTATTCAACCTCTCTGAGTCTATTTCCCCATAAACAAATTGGGACTAATGATACTATCACTTACCATGAAAGGAGATTAAGATCAAATAAGATAATGCATGTGACAGTTCTCTGAAAACTATCCTGTAGTTTACCAGATAGTTTCAAAAATCCCCAGCCTGAACCTAATCTAGCTCTTTTTGCACTGATTCCAAATCCATGAATGGTTCATAACTGCTGACAGGGAATGACACCGTAAAAATCAGACTTACCAGCTCTTGGCACAGTTCTTCGCCCAAGTCCTTCGTTATTGTGGATATTCCATTTCTTCCCTGTAAAAAGCTTCAGCACATAGTTCTGTATCTTCTATAATAACACCTCCTCAGTTTTTTTCCTTAACAATGTAAATACACTGCCCTCTTTCCATTCCTAAATGAAAAAGCCTCTTTAAAAAGAAAGCAAAGAAAGCAGGCTTTGTCTGCCAAAGAAATAAAGGGGGTAAAATGCTATAACTAAAAGGAAATCAATCTGAGTTGACAGTGCAGGAATTAAGCAAAAGATGTTGCCAACTGCCTCAAGAACATGAGATTTGCACCCAAATGACAGCAGGCTCTCTATGCTTCAAAGCTGTTGGGGGTGCTAATCAGGCGGAAGTACCTGCTCCTTCTGATTTTTTTTTTTCCCTGAGTCACTTCTGGTTTTTCCTGCAAAACAACTTGCCTAATTTAGACGATTTTAGAGCTGCCGCTCATCCAGAGAAGTCCCCATCTTATTTCTCATTTAACCACCCGAGAGTTAAGCGTGAGTCTTGGATGGCTTTAAGAAAAAAAAAGGAGAAAAGAAGAAAAAAATTGTAGTCAAGTTGTGGCTCAACTTGGTGTAGATTCTAGGCTCACCCTCTCCCTCCTGTCTTCCCCAGGTCTCCACCCGCCGTGGATGCCTTTGACATTATGACCGCAGAGGATTCCACCGCAGCCATGAGCAGCGACTCTGCCACCGGGTCCTCTGCAAAGGTGCCCGAGGGCGTGGCAGGCGCGCCCAACGAGGCGGCGCTGCTGGCGCTGATGGAGCGCACGGGCTACAGCATGGTGCAGGAGAATGGGCAGCGCAAGTACGGCGGCCCGCCGCCCGGCTGGGAGGGCCCGCACCCGCAGCGCGGCTGCGAGGTCTTCGTGGGCAAGATCCCCCGCGATGTGTATGAGGACGAGCTGGTGCCAGTGTTCGAGGCGGTGGGCCGCATCTACGAGCTGCGCCTCATGATGGACTTTGACGGCAAGAACCGCGGCTATGCCTTCGTCATGTACTGCCACAAGAACGAGGCCAAGCGCGCCGTGCGCGAGCTCAACAACTACGAGATCCGCCCCGGACGCCTGCTGGGCGTGTGCTGCAGCGTCGACAACTGCCGCCTCTTCATCGGGGGCATCCCCAAGATGAAGAAGCGCGAGGAGATCCTGGAGGAGATCGCCAAGGTCACGGAGGGCGTGCTTGACGTGATCGTCTACGCCAGCGCAGCCGACAAGATGAAGAATCGCGGCTTCGCCTTCGTGGAGTACGAGAGCCACCGTGCCGCCGCCATGGCGCGCCGCAAGCTCATGCCCGGCCGCATCCAGCTGTGGGGCCACCAGATCGCTGTGGACTGGGCTGAGCCCGAGATCGACGTGGACGAGGATGTGATGGAGACCGTGAAGATCCTCTATGTGCGCAACCTCATGATCGAGACCACCGAGGACACCATCAAGAAGAGCTTCGGCCAGTTCAACCCGGGTTGCGTGGAGCGCGTCAAGAAGATCCGCGACTACGCCTTCGTGCACTTCGCCAGCCGCGAGGACGCTGTGCACGCCATGAACAACCTCAACGGCACCGAGCTGGAGGGCTCGTGCCTCGAGGTGACGCTGGCCAAGCCCGTGGACAAGGAGCAGTACTCCCGCTACCAGAAGGCGGCCAAGGGTGGCGGCGCAGCCGAGGCAGCAGTGGTGCAGCAGCCCAGCTACGTGTATTCCTGCGACCCCTACACGCTAGCCTACTATGGCTACCCGTACAATGCGCTCATCGGGCCCAACAGGGACTACTTCGNTCCCGCTACCAGAAGGCGGCCAAGGGTGGCGGCGCAGCCGAGGCAGCAGTGGTGCAGCAGCCCAGCTACGTGTATTCCTGCGACCCCTACACGCTAGCCTACTATGGCTACCCGTACAATGCGCTCATCGGGCCCAACAGGGACTACTTCGTGAAAGGTTAGTGGGGGTTCCTCGCCTACGTGGGCGGGAGTCGGGGAGACGCATCTGCCAGGTGGATGCCATTTGGGAGGTGGTGGCTGTCATTTACTGAGCTGGTGGAGGGCGACCCCTCCTACTCACCCTCATTGGGGCAGTCACTTCTACAGCATCGAGGAAAATGTAAATGGTTCACGTGTACAGCGTGAGGTAACGTTACCCATCACGTGCAGCATGCAAGCTTTTCTTGCGTTCTGCCCTCCCAGGGCCTTTATCCAACGTGGGGCCAGACGGCAAGTCTCTGGGTTCTTAGGTTAAAGCCTGCTTGTGAAATTAAACCTTTAGAATGTTGGGGAGTGAGAGGCACAGTATTGTTGGGTTTGTCTGTGTTGCTTTGTTGTTCTTAGTCACTGACTAGCCTGTACTGAAAGCAGGCATTACATTGGAAAGCAAAATACTTGGGTTCTGGGTCCTGCCATCTGATTAACTGGCTCTGTGACTTTAGTCAGCCCCTTTAAATCTCCCGAAGCCTGTTTTCTCACGCCTAAAATGAGGAAGATGAACTAGCACTTCCCCTTCTACATCTAGTTTTGTGACTGTCTTAGAAAAATTTTATTTATTGGAGTGGCAGTTACAATCCTAGGAACTCACCCTTCAAGTTCATCTTGTGTACTAAGCAGACATCTTAGGATGCATCTAGGCTGGAGGCAGAAAGTCTGAAGCATCTTCCGAGCTCACTAAAGAGCAGAGGTGTAGCCACCTGCAGCTTAGAGCCAGGACAGATACCAAAGTGCCAAGAACCCTGGGTTAAGATCCACCTCCTGTACAGTTGCTGTTGGTAGCTCATCATTTTTTGTGTTGTTATTATAAGCAGGCAGCATAAGAGGCCGGGGTCGAGGTGCAGCTGGCAACAGAGCCCCGGGCCCCAGAGGTTCCTACCTTGGGGGATATTCTGCTGGCCGTGGTATATATAGCCGATATCATGAAGGAAAAGGAAAACAGCAAGAAAAAGGATATGAACTTGTACCGAATTTGGAAATCTCTGCCGTCAATCCAGTTGCCATTAAGCCTGGTACAGGTCAGTATAAACCAGAGTGAGAATGCATTTATTCAGCTTGAACCCCAGCTCTCTCTCTTTGAGGTGACTTCCTCAGCACTTTCATCTGCACATGGGTTCCTCTTCTCAAAGGCAGGTGGAGATTAGGCAAGGATCGTGGCCTCCTGGGCCTTCTTATCTGGAGCTTGGGGGATGGTCTAATTTTGACCATGATCAAGTCAAACTTTCTTATAGTGGGTTTCCTAAATGGCTATCGCCAGTTGTTAGACTTTTTCTCAGTTAGGCAGGTTCTCAGTTAGGGAGGTTGGGGCAAAGGGTGCGGGGGTAGAAAAATGTGAGGCTTTTCTGTATCTTCTACCAGCTAAAAGCTTTCTCTTCCTTACTCAAGCCTATTTTGACCCCAGTCATCAGAAGCCAGAAGGTGCAACTCTGTCAGTTCCGAGAGTTGTTGGGAAATTCCCCTTCAGGAGTAAATAACGCTGCTGGTGGTCTTAACCAACCAGAACACCTGGGAGTAAGGCAGCAGAGAAACTTTCTGCAGCTAATTCCCAGCTCTCATTTCCACCTCTTGCTGGATCAGTAGATTGAGGGTTGAGGGGCACTCAAGTAGTTGAAGCCAAGGACCTTGAACTTTGCTTCCACACTCCAGGCCCTACAAACCAGTTTTCCAACGTTGTTAATGCTCGTCAGTCATCTGAGACAGGTCTTTTTTCTGATCCTAAGCTGCAGGGAGCTTTATTGAACTGCACGGTGTGAGCACGGCACAAACTCCCCATGTGCACACACCACACAAGCACCCAAACACGTGGGAAATTCCATCGTGATACTCCTCCAGACCTTCTCCCAGTCTCATGGAGGGTAGGTTGAAGAGCTCTTTGAGAGCGTCCACACTTCGAAGCCCAGCTCCTGACTTCATGTTGGCTGAGGGTTGTACTCCTTCCCCTGGCTAAAACAGTTTCAAGGGAGCTGTGTATAAGGAGTGTAGGTTGGCATTGGCCACATAGGGGCTTACAAGGCCTTTTCTCAGTAGATCTTCCTTTTGAAGTAATCCAGTAATTTTTTTTTTAATGCCTGTGAAAAAAATTCTGCCACTTCTGCAGTTAAATGACTCCTTAGACTGGATTTCCTAGGAAATGTCATGATGCATCAAACAATTTAAAACTAATCCTGTTTCTAATTCCATAAAGCAGAGCCTGGATACAGGAGTTGTCACTTCTACTTGTTGGAAAAGGTATTCCTGTTGGCAGTAGTTTAATATTTAACTAGAGAAAAGAAAAGTCGCTCAGTCATGTCCAACTCTTTGCAAACCCATGGATTGTCCATGGAATTCTCCAGGCCAGAATACTGGAGTGAGTAACCTTTCCCTTCTCCAGGGAATCTTCCTGACCCAGGTTTCCTGCATTGCAGGCAAATTCTTTATCAGCTGAGCCACCAGGGAAACCCAGAGAAAAGAACTCAAAGATCTTTAAGCATATAATTGTGTTCTGAGGCATGGGGTAGAAATTCCTGTGGCTGGTAGCCAGAACAATCCGGAGTTGCTTAGTACAACTCAGATGTAGCTCAAACTTATAGCCCTTTCTGGGCCCTGTCCCCTTGACCTCTGTTTCTGATTCATTCAGAAAATTAGAACTCTGTAATTTTAGGAGGAACACCAGGCAATAGTAAAGTATCTAGGCACAAGATCATATAGATGGAAAGGCAGGTAAAAGATCTGGTTTAGATTTTAGATATATTTTACTGAATGACTGTACCATTGTTTAGCCTACAGTCATTTCTCTTGGGGCTTCCCCAGTGGCTCATTGGTAAAGAATCTACCTGCAAAGCAGGAGACATGGATTTGATTCCTGAGTTGGGAAGATCCCCTGGAGGAGGGCAACCCACTCCAGTGTTCTTGCCTGGAGAATCTCATGGACAGAGAAGCTGGGTGGGTTACAGTCCATAGCGTCACCAAGAGTTAGACACGAATGAAGCAACTGAGCACACAGCATGTAAGCATTTCTCTTTACCTTATATCAAATCAGCTTTTATTCAAAGAAATTACCTACAGTTTGAGAATAAAAATAAGTGAAAGTATACTCTGTTATGTACATTTCAGTATTCTTACCATCCTCAAAACATACAACACACACTCACACAACCTCCCCCAAACCAGGGCTAATTTTTCTTTTTTTTTTCTTTTGTCTTTTTACCTCTCCTTATCATACATTGGAGAAGGGCATGGCAGCCCACTCCAGTATTCTTGCCTGGAGAATCCCATGGACAGAGGAGCCTGGCAGGCTGTACAGTCCATAGGGTCGCAAAGAGCCAGACATGACTGAAGCAACGACACAGCAGTAGCAGCAGCATCATACACTGACTTTCAAACACTGATCTGTCTGATCCTCTGGTTGAAATGAGTCCTTTGAACTTTATTCACAGAAACATGTCTTTGCATTGGCAGGTCGGGGAGGATATAGACTGACCTTGAGTTCTCAGAATGAAACTCTCAATAGCACCTGCTCTTTAAAACATGGTGAAAGTGAAAAAGGGCAGTGGGGCTGGTACTGAGTAAGATAGGTGATAAGGAACTGGCAGGCTCTTCTCACACTCTTGGGCCTCAAGCCTCTACTCTCACTTCTTATTCTGAGCCTGTTTTCTCAAAATTGCAAGGCCCTTTCTTGCTCTGTAGGACCTCAAGAATACGAGTTTAAATGCTATTCTGTTCTAAATTCTGTTAGCAGTAGAAAATGTGGGTGCAGAAACTTAACTGTAGGCTTGCCTACCCTGAGAATCTGTGGGGAGATCCCACCCATTGCCACATGGTTCCTTTCGAAAGTCCAGCAGGATATAGGGTACCTCCACCTCCCTTCTTCTCCTCTTGGATCGCACCTGTAGTGAGACAGCATTCGTTTGCAGGCAGAGCCCCTGACTGCTAAACTTGTTTTTAAAGATATTGAGGAAGTGATGGCGAGTGACTGGAAGTGACTGACCTGTGCTTCTGTTTTCCTTCTCTTGCAGTGGCCATCCCTGCCATCGGCGCCCAATATTCCATGTTCCAGGCAGCTCCGGCCCCTAAAATGATTGAAGATGGTAAAATCCACACAATGGAGCACATGATCAGCCCCATCGCTGTGCAGCCCGACCCAGCCAGTGCTGCTGCGGCCGCCGCGGCCGCCGCTGCCGTCATCCCTACCGTGTCCACGCCGCCGCCTTTCCAGGTAGGCTGCTTGCTGCGGTGTTTGTGTGTATCACAGATTCACTTAATACTCCGCAGGAGCAGTGACACCGCTTGGCTTTCTGCTAGAACTATGGGTCTGAGTGATAGAAATATTTTTGTAAGATAAATCATGACAGGACAGGAAAATGTTAGATAAGAATTGTACTATCCTAAAATTGCCACTGTATTAAAGATAGGAAGCAATACGCAAAAATGACATATGTAATTTCTCACAGTATCGTTATACATCCTTTTTTTTTTCATGACATAGGATAGTTTTTAACTCATGTACTTACTGTTACAGAGGTGACACACGGAGTCCCAGGGGATAGTTCATGCCAGATTGTAGTTTTTGCATTCCAGATTATAGTTCAGTAAAGATTTTTTAAAGTTCTGCCCCTCTTCCTCCCCTCCATCTCTCTCTATGAGTATATTCACAGGTATATATGTATGCATATATATATATATGTAAGTGCCCGTAGAAAGAAATGTCTATAAAGATTTATAAAACTTTACAAAACTCTCTCAACCATATCCAACTATTCCATTTCTCCTCCCAATCCAGTTTTACCGTCCCATCCTCCTTCCCCACCTTTACGCATAGTGTTCTCCTCTGTGTGGTTTTTTTCTCTAGAACCTTTTCCATCTACCTCACCTTGGAAACCATCTGTCCTGTACGTCTCAGTATTGGCTACTTGACTACCAGTCAAGTTCTATGTTCTGTCTCCCTAGTTAAAGTATTTCCAGCCAAGAGCCACATCTCATATATATTTCTTTGTTTCTGCAATAGATAACATGCAGGGAATGCCTATACCATACATCATTTAGACAGAAAAATAATCTTGTTGAAGCTATCCTTTGTGAAGCAGTGAGTATCAAACACCTCATCAATCCATAAGCATAAACACTCAGGCCGGGAATGTCTTGTATCTAGCTAGGTAAGAATTATCGAGGAGACATGTTTATAAAACAGAGATTCTTAGATTCAAACCCCAGAAGACTCCAATTCAGCAGAACTGGGCTGGCATTCTAGAATCCATAATTTGTCCCACCTCCTCAGTAAGGCTGAAACAGCTAGGCTTGTGAACCCCAGCAGCAGTCTTGGGTTGGAAATGACTCACAAGGTAGTTATTACTGTGTCCTGACTATAAATACAAACAGTAACCCACAAGTATCGCCTAGTGGAATTCTGCTAATTCTAATCCCTCTTTACTAGAAAACTTGTGAACTTTGGTCTTTGCTGAGTGGTCACAGTTGTGGTTGGGCCCAAATTTCAGGCTTCACGATCGCATTCTGGATTGCAGGCTGTTTCTGTCTTCTGTCAGTCTGCAGGAAGCTGGCGTCGGGGTCTTGGGGTTTGGGATTTGTTCAGTGTGCTGTCATTATCAGTAGATTCCTATGCCGATGGTTCCCTCCTCCAGTGCAGTCTGCAGAATGCCTGGAGCCACTTCCTCTGTAACGTGGGGATGGCTTCTTTGAGTGTGTAGCCCCGCTGCTCTCCCTCAAAGCTGAGTACTGTCTGTCCTGCCTTGAGTTCTTTGACCTGGGTTGTCTGATACGTTCTGTCCTCTGCCTCCTCTGTGTTCTCTGCCAAACTGCAGTAGAGGAAGGAGCATTTTAATCTCCACAGATTGGTAAAAAGGACACTTTTCAGAGTGAAACCACACATCGGTTCCCGGTGACCTTCCTGGGGAACACCTTCCATCTTCCTCCTCTGTTTTGCAGGAGCTCAGAGATGTTCCTTTGTAGCCATTTAAATCCAAAATTTCTTATAGCCTTCGCAGGCAATTAAAAAAAAAAGAAAGCTTGCATGTGTAGACAGTCCTTTTTTCAGGTTTATTTCTCAAAATGTTTCAATCTTCACAGCAAGTCAGTGGTATAGGTAGAACAAGAACCATTCCTTTTTTGAGAGGAGGGGAAATTGAGGCCTTTCTCTCTCCTCCTCCCCAGCTCCCCACACTCAACCTCATCACACTCCCCTGAGCTCAGATGTTGGGCTGCACTGTTGTACATGGAGTGGTTTCTCTCAGATGTCACCTTCCTGGTGATCCCTTCCTTTGTGCATTTGTCGCTAAAGAGATGTCCACAGATTTGGAGAAGACAGCTTGTGACTTGCTATGAACAACAGTCTTCCCAGTTCCAAAGTTTCTCTCCTTGGTTGTAAAGTGTTACTAACGTTCATTGTGGCTGCATTGTAGCAGGCAGGATAATGCAAGGCTAATGCACAGGTGCCAGACTCACACATCCTATTGCTTAAAAGCTGTGTCACCTGTGCAAGTCATTTAAAACATCTAAGCTTCTCCATATAATCCACCAGCTTCATTGGTGGTTGTGATGATGTTTCAATAGTGTCACTTAAATAAGGCACTTAGAATAGTGCCTAGCAGACTGTAATCTCTGTTATTGTTATCATTTAGATATTATTTGTAATTATTATTTGGATTACAGTTGAAAAAAATGACTCTTCAATTCTGAACATAATTTTGTAACTCTAAATTGTAGATTTTTGTAAAGGAATGATAAGTAATTCCTTTATAAAACCCAGGAAGAAATAATTTTTTAAAATCTAATTCTCCCTTTTACATATCCTATACTATTTGTACCACAGGGCATGCTATGAAACAAAAGGTACACAAGATGTTTTGTTAAATAAATGTATGATTTATTTTTTTTTTTACCATATTTTTACCAATATTATTTTTTGTTTTAGCAAAAATCTCCTTTTCCCTTAAGCAGTCCACAGAATGAACTCCATAGCAAACATTTTGGAAAATACTGAACCACAGTCTTCCTTGTCTACTTGTTCTGAAAATGTAGTATGTTTCACTCTCAGAAGTGTCCTGGACTTTCAGAGCCAGCATGGCATCTACAGTAAGGCAGGTTCGGATAGCGCCTCTTTCCTCACTTCCTTATCATGTGGAAATCCCACCTTATCCAAGTGAAAGTGAAAGTGTTAGTTGCTCAGTCTATCCGACTCTTT
>SJYV01015719.1:3371-13758 GCA_006410875.1 Neotragus pygmaeus | reverse complement strand
GTGCCAAGTTTCTCACTCCTCAGGGCTGGGAAGGCGGCTACCCCGAGATCGTCAAGGAGAACAAGCTGTTCGAGCACTACTACCAGGAGCTCAAGATCGTGCCCGAGGGCGAGTGGGACCAGTTCATGGGAGCGCTCAGGGAGCCTCTCCCGGCCACTTTAAGAATTACCGGTTACAAGAGGTAAGGGGGTCGTGCCTCTCACGTTTCTCGGAGAGTTGGGGTTTAGAATGTCCCGGGTTTAAAACGGAAATGTATTTTTTCCAAGAAGCACACGTCAAGGTTGTGGATGCTAGAGCCTGGAG
This sequence comes from Neotragus pygmaeus, assembly GCA_006410875.1. Taxonomy (NCBI): domain Eukaryota; kingdom Metazoa; phylum Chordata; class Mammalia; order Artiodactyla; family Bovidae; genus Neotragus; species Neotragus pygmaeus. The sequence continues at coordinate 13,455 of SJYV01015719.1, read as the reverse complement.
GCCTTGAGAGGAGGGAGCACGGGTGTCCCAACGGAGTACGGGGGGGAGGANTTCTCGGAGAGTTGGGGTTTAGAATGTCCCGGGTTTAAAACGGAAATGTATTTTTTCCAAGAAGCACACGTCAAGGTTGTGGATGCTAGAGCCTGGAGGCCTTGAGAGGAGGGAGCACGGGTGTCCCAACGGAGTACGGGGGGGAGGACTTGGCAAGTTGGGAGGTTAGAATCAGAAACGAGTGTGCAAAATGAGAAGCAGTTGACTCTTGGGGGCCCGCTGACGATGCCCCACCCTTTGGAACACATGGGAACCTGTGACATTAGTGAGTGTTAAGTGCAACTTATGGTGTTCTCTCTCAATTTTTATTTTTTTGAGTCGTGTAACCGAGCACGTGGGCTTATTGCTAGCTGCACAGTGAAAAGACCAAATGAGGAGGCAAGAGTCTTGCAGAAAGCGAAAAGGCTTAACTTCAGGATAGTCAAGCAAGGAGACAGGAGGCAGTGATCAGCTCTTTGCCGTCAGCTGTTGAGCAGGGTATTTATCCATGGAAGTAGGGAGTAAGTGGAGGAGGGGGCACTGGAATGATGGGTGGAAATTGAAGGTAAGTTTCAAGCGTCCCCTGCAGGTGCAGTTGTGCTTCCTCCCTTTTTATTTGCAATTTTGGGGTGGGGAGTCTGTTACATGTTGTGGATTTTCACTTTGTGATGTCTAAAGTTTACTGTGGGTTATTTAACTTATTAAAAATGTTTATTACGAATATTTTGGCCTCAGCCCATGGCATATGGGATGTTAGTTCCCAGACCAGGGATCAAACCTTCACTCCCTGCATTGGAAAAAAAATAGAGTCTTAACCACTGGACCGCCAGGGACTGTCCCTGCTGTGGGCTGTATTAGTCCTTTGATATGCCTCTGCTGGGCAAAATGGCCTTTAGGACTGTTGTGGCCAGATCCTGTTTCAGTGGTCTTTGAAACAAACTTAGAGATGTCATTCAATGAAGTTGTTTCTTATGAACCTTTAGTGTGTAAGTTTAAGGATATGGTTGCAGTTGTACCTTTTGAAGATGACCTGAAAGTGAAAATGGAACTCAAGGAATGTTCAGGAGAGAAGGAGTAGAATAGTATTGTATGTAAAGGACAAGGATTGTTTAAGCTTTGAAAGAATACAGTAAAATGGTAATAATTAAAGAATGTCTTCACTTGGCACCCAAGGATGGCTTTTGTTACAAAACACAATCTTGGGTTTATAAAGAGATAAGATATATTGAATTAGCTTTCCAGATTGATTTGAAACTTAAAAAAATTTTTTTTGATAGCCATGCAAAAGAGATTCTCCACTGCTTAAAGAACAAGTATTTCAAGGAACTGGAGGACCTGGAGGTGGATGGGCAGAAAGTTGAAGTTCCACAGCCCTTGAGTTGGTAGGTATAACACAGCTTCATTCTGTTGAGTATTTCTCTGGGATTTTAATCTTTGTCGCTTGAATTTATTTCTTGGTAACCCATTTGATTTGGCACGAAAGAGCCTATATATACTTGCGAGACATTTTCCTGTTCTTATTCCCAGTGCTTTTTTTCGCCGTTACTACACACTCGTGTACAAGTTTCCCTTTGTGACTTGCCACGCTGTGTATTGAAGTCTTGATTTCCGTCAATTTTTCCAAGTCAGTCCAGCTTCTTTTCTTCCTCGATGTTACCATTTCCACCATTTCTACTTAAACCCCTTGTCTTCATATTAGAACTATTGCAGACTTAGTGTTTTTTTTGCAGGGCCCAGCATAAGACCAGGTAAGAGTCAGAGGCTGGGAGACATATGGAGTGTAGCCAACATTTCATTTTGCTAATGGCTTGGTTTATTGCATACGAACACACTACACAACAGAAGTTGGTAACGCAAAGAAGGAAAGGAAAGGGGGTGATGGAGGAGGCGTCTCGGCATGAGTGTCAGTCCCCTGCCTGCAGCTGGGCCTTGGGACAGGTGTGAGCTGGAAGTCCCCGTCTGTCTGCCAGCGCCTCCAGTGGCATCTGTCTGTGTGAAACAGTTCCTTCATCTTGCAGCATCAGGCCCTTTGACAATGAACCTTCAAGCCCGCCTCTCTTAAAGCGTCCGTGAGTGGTTGTCTTAACAGTGATAATCTGAGACCTCCTGTCTATCAGTCGCCCCTTCTGTTCCCACGGTGTCTTTCTGAGACCTTTCTAAACAGCGGATGTTTCCGAACAGTCCTCACGGAGGTTTACATTGGCCACTGTGCCTCCATTTCAAACTCCTCGACATCACCCAAAGTCACACAAAATGAGTGGGATTCTCGTGACTATAAATGACATCATAGTTCCTCGCCCAGCAAAGGCTCAGCGGGACTGCATCAGCTGTCCTGTCTGTCTCCATCTCCAGGGCCCATGCTCACCCTCCTTTTATCCTCGCTATCCTGTCGGTGTCTCATGGCTCATTTGTGTGTCTGGGTCCAGCTCAGGCGTGTGAAAGTGGTCCCATCTGTCTCGTGAATGGCCCAGAGAGTCAGGCACAAACCCTGGTGGTGCCAAGGCTGGGGCCATCAGTTCAGCTCAGCTCAGCCCAGCTGCTCAGTCATGTCTGACTCTTTGCGACCCCATGGACTACAGCACTCCAGGCTTCGTCCATCACCCACTCCCGGAGCTTACTCAGACTCATGACCATTGAGTCGGAGTTGCCATCCAACCATCACATCCTCTGTCGTCCCCTTCTCCTGCGTTCAGTCTTTCCCAGCATCAGGGTCTTTTCCAATGAGTCCATTCTTGGCATCAGGTGGCCAAAGGATTGGAGTTTCAGCTTCAACATCAGTCCTTCCAGTGAACATTCAGGACTGATTTCTTTTAGGATGGACTGGTTGGATCTGCTTGCAGTCCAAGGAACTCTGAATAGTCTCACAGCCTGGGCTATGGAAGTCACGAAGTTGTTAACAGTTACACGTTGCAGATTATCAACTTTCAGGTACTGAGAATTCTCACAAAAGGACAACAACACATTTTAAATGATTACTATAAAAAGCTGAATTTAACCACCGTTGCCTGGCAGTTTGTTGTTCAGGCGCGTCTGACTCTGTGACTCCATGAACTACGTCACACCAGGCTTCACTGTTCTTCGCCATCTCCTGGAATTTGCTCAGATTCTTGTCCGTTGAGTTAGTGATACTGTTTGAAAGCATTGGTTCTTTGGACCCCAGCCTTCTTTATGATCCAACTCTCAGATCCATACTGACTGCTGGAAAAACCATAGCTTTGACTAAATGGACCTTTGTTGGCAAAGTGATGTCTCTGCTTTTTAATACACTGTCTAGGTTGGTCGTAGCTTTTCTTCCAAGGAGCAAGCGTCTTTGAATTTCATAGCTGCAGTCACTGTGTCCAGTGATTTTGGAGCCCAGGAAAATAAAATTTGTCACGGTTTTCACATTTTCCCCTTCTGTTTGCTGCGGAGTGATGGGACTGGATGTCATGATCTTTGTTTTTTGAATGTTGAGTTGTAAGCCAGCTTTTTCACTGTCCTTTCACACTTATCAAGGCACCCTAGTTCCCTTCACTTTCCGCTTGAGAAGATAAATTTAACCAGCGTTTCCGGACAGCTTTTGAAGTTTTGACTGTTCAATTGTTTGATATATCTTTTCTCTTTGGCTAACCTTTGTTCATCACAAGCCAAAATGAGGTTTTCATCGTTCCTGGTCTGTGCGTTTGCTTGCTTTTCATTCTTTCGTTGGCCGTTTGGATGTTCAGTGTCCGTATCACAGATGTGCACAGCATCCACGGTGGAATGAGTACTGAGTGACCAGATGCTGAAATCAGATCAAAACCAAATGTCACCATTACAGAGCGCATTTCTGGGATACAGGAATAAGCCTGCAGTATTTGACCAAAAAATTCGATGATGGCTTTTTTGTTAAACAGTTTTTTAGAAGCTTTCCTGTTAGAGAACAGGAGAAGGACTCTGATGCCAGGTGCTGACCAGCAGATCAGGAAGGTGTCTCCCCTGCTGTGTCTGCAGCATCAGTGAGCGTGGCGGCTGTCACGTGATGAGCAGGTCCCCCTCTCAGTCACTGGGGTGTGCCCTGAGCTCTTGGACTGTGCCATGGTTTGGAGATTTGATGGAGGGCCCCGGTGCTCAAAGTTGGGGTGTCTGATGTTTTCAAAAGCAGGTTTAGGATTGTCTTTGCACATCTCTGTGCATAATAATCTTTCCTGCTTTTGCTGCCTCACACAGTCACCTGGAAACATTTATTCCTTCCACCCTGTGTCCAGAAGGGCAGCATTCAGATGCAGCCGCCTCTGCCTGTCCTCTGCTCTGGGCCGAGAGCGGAGCTGGAGAGCCCGCCCCGGGAAGGGCGTCTCTCCTGTCCAGAAGGGCAGCATTCAGGCGCAGCCGCCTCTGCCTGTCTTCTGCTCTGGGCCGAGAGCGGAGCTGGAGAGCCCGCCCTGGGAAGGGTGTCTTTCCGGCTGTCCTGGCGGGGTCTTCCTCCACGGCCCAACCGGTCCGGAATCAGTCTCGATATTTTTATTGTTCTCTGCTAACTACACTCGGACTTTGGTTTAATTGGCCCATTGAGTGTTTAATGGCTTTTTTTCCGCTCTTGATTGTTGAACTTTGGATCTCGGGGCAGGACCAGTCAATTCCAGACCTCTTGGAAGGTCCAGCAGGTATTCTGTGGGTGAAGAATGCAAGGAGTCACCCCACTAACAGCCGGACCTTCTCTTCACGATTCTGTTTGATCCAGTTTTCTGAACACAGCTGACGGATCTGAGCAACATGTTGTAAGATACGAGTTCCTAATACTCACCCTTTTTTCATTATCAGCATTGATAATGAAACTGTGAGACAGTTTTATTCTATAAACAATAAATCAAGTTCACTCGTCAGGTGTGGGATACCCATAAATCAGTAAATAAAGCAGAAACATGAAATACTTTCTGGTGGTTCTTTATATTGTGGAAATTGCAGAAATAGATCTTGATAGTCTTTTAACCTTTTGAGACATAGTGGGATGTAATGTAGGAGGAGTATTTCGGGGGACCAGGTTTTCTAGAAGGAATGTTATGTATAGGATTACAGCATGGGCAGGTTTCATTTTTTTCCTTCCGTTTCATAGACTGGGAAGTGTGAGGGATTAAAGCATTTTTCAGAAGGCCTTGTTTTGACAATGAGTTGTTGTAAATGCAACTTATTGTCATTCTGTTTATGTTCTTTTTAATTGAGTTGATGATGAGTTATCCTAGATGTTGTATATAGAGAGAGACTTTTCTTTTTAACTCTGTCTGTCTTTGTAGTTAATTGTTTGAAAGTTAAGTAATTTTCTCATAAGATGAAAAGCTTTCGTAATTATAACTTACAGTCAGATATTATTCTTGTAATAATAAATTTACATTTTTAACTGCTAAAAACTTAACTAATAAAGCACATAAAGAAATAGTCCCTCGAGTTATACCTAGAGTCTGCTCTCTATTAGAAAATGAAAATGCAGCTTTGTACCATAAGTAACGGGAGGCATCATTCACATTAGTGACGTTCGGTGGTTTGATAAGGTGGTTACTGGCACGTGTGCTGTTGTTGATAACAGACAGTTCCGTTTGCCAGGAATCTTATGAAAGCAGACGTTTGGCTATCACCAAAGGCCTGGAGCCTTACCTGGGAAATCCCGTGGACAGAGGAGCCTGGCGGGCTGCAGTCCCTGAGGCCGCAAAGAGCTGGACATGATTGAGTGTGAGCACATAAAATACACAGAAAGATTCCAGAGGGGCGGCAGTTTCCGTTCAGTTACACAGCTGGAGCCAGCCCACACGAATCCCTGCCGCTCACCTCTAGTGAGGCCACAGGGAGTATTTAAAGCTAAACGCTTTTTAAAATTGCCCAGTAAGTATGATTGCATTTTGGTTTTTTACTTTTGAAACAGGTTAAATATTGAAGAGGGAAGCAAGCATAAGAAATAGAAACAAAAGTTCCGGGACATTTTGAGGGTGGCCGTGAAGAGGTTCATCCAGTTTAATCTTCATAATTCGGTGGAAAGCACTCATCAGATAGAGCTTGTGATAAAATGACAGCTGAGCAGTTTCTTCAAATCTTAAGCCTCAGTTTGTCTCTGTCGGCTAGTCACTCGGATTTTCAAAGCAAACGTGGTGGTGTTCAAACATCCCGTTCCATTTTCACGGCTGTCACCTTAGCTGCGGTTTGACCCATGGCAACACTGTGACCCCGCGTGGTTGGATTGAGCCCAGCGTTGCAGCTCAGAGTGAACGCTAAGTGCCGTGAGGTTTGCCACCGAGTGCGCGTGACGCTGAGCGTGGCCCCCCGTGCCCTGTGCACGTCCTGACCGTGCTGCTGGACTTCGTGGGTGCACAGGCGCACCGACGATGAAGCCACACACGTCCTCATCTGTGGTGGCGTCGCTTACACACCGTCCAAGTGTGTTTACATAGACGGCAGGAGAGGCTTTGTTCTTCGGTCTGTGTAAACATCAGATTGAGGCGTTTTTTATTTCCAAGGTTTGGGGGTATATAGAACATTTCATGATATTAATTTCATGATAGTTAATTAATATTAATTTCATGATGTTATTGGACTGCTTGATTTGAGAAACAGTGAAAAAATAAATACTGTAATCAAATGCCGGACATTCTGATAGCTGCCCCGCGGCATCATTTCCGTTCTGTGTGCACCGCGGCCCGTCCCGGCGCGCTGTGTCCGCTGCGCGGCCTCGGGGGACCGGCAGGGGTGCGAGCAGCCCGCTGCGGCGGGGCGTCTCACCAGGCCTGTGAGCTGCGTCCTGGAGGCGCTGTGAAGGGCCGCTTCATATGTGAAACCCTCAACGTGTTTTACTTTCCTTTCGGTCAGGTATCCTGAAGAACTTGCCTGGCACACAAATTTAAGTCGAAAAATCTTGAGAAAGTCTCCACAGCTGGAGAAGTTTCACCAGTTTCTGGTCAGCGAAACTGAATCTGTGAGTAGATGACTTCAGGCTTGCTGGTTTCCTTGAAGCGTTGGTATCGCAGTTTTGCCTCAGCCACACTTCCACCGGCAGTGATGAGGTAGATGAGGCATGTAGAAAAGCACCCTGAACTCACGCAGAGTCCCGGGGGCGCCGGCACGGGTGGCGGGGTGGCCTCTGGTATTGGGTGGCCTCTGGTGTGGGGTGGCCTCTGGTCTTGGGTGGCCTCTGGTGTGGGGTGGCCTCTGGTCTTGGGTGGCCTCTGGTGTGGGGTGGCCTCTGGTCTTGGGGTGGCCTCTGGTGTGGCCTCTGGTCTCGAGGTGCCCTCTGGTATTGGGTGGCCTCTGGTCTGGGGTGGCCTCTGGTCTTGGGGTGGCCTCTGGTCTTGGGTGGCCTCTGGTGTGGGGTGGCCTCTGGTCTTGGGTGGCCTCTGGTGTGGGGTGGCCTCTGGTCTTGGGGTGGCCTCTGGTGTGGCCTCTGGTCTCGAGGTGCCCTCTGGTATTGGGTGGCCTCTGGTCTGGGGTGGCCTCTGGTCTTGGGGTGGCCTCTGGTCTGGGGTGGCCTCTGGTGTGGGGTGGCCTCTGGTCTTGGGGTGGCCTCTGGTCTTGGGTGGCCTCTGGTGTGGGGTGGCCTCTGGTCTTGGGTGGCCTCTGGTGTGGGGTGGCCTCTGGTCTTGGGGTGGCCTCTGGTGTGGCCTCTGGTCTCGAGGTGCCCTCTGGTATTGGGTGGCCTCTGGTCTGGGGTGGCCTCTGGTCTTGGGGTGGCCTCTGGTCTGGGGTGGCCTCTGGTGTGGGGTGGCCTCTGGTCTTGGGGTGGCCTCTGGTCTTGGGTGGCCTCTGGTGTGGGGTGGCCTCTGGTCTTGGGTGGCCTCTGGTGTGGGGTGGCCTCTGGTCTTGGGGTGGCCTCTGGTGTGGCCTCTGGTCTCGAGGTGCCCTCTGGTATTGGGTGGCCTCTGGTCTGGGGTGGCCTCTGGTCTTGGGGTGGCCTCTGGTCTGGGGTGGCCTCTGGTGTGGGGTGGCCTCTGGTCTTGGGGTGGCCTCTGATGTCAGGGTGGCCTCTGGTCTCAGGATGGCCTCTGGTCTCAGGATGGCCTCTGGTCTCAGGATGGCCTCTGGTGTCCGTGGCTGCAGCCACAGCTGGGCCCAGCACTCTGTCCCCGGCCCCCACGCTGGAGCGTGTTCTGTCTGCTTTCGTGTCCTTTTGGGCTGCACATGCCGGGTGCCTCCCTTGCAGAGAAGGTGAAAGTGAAGGTGAGGTTGCTCAGTCGTGTCCGACTCTTTGCGACCCCGTGGACTGTAACCTACTAGGCTTCTCTGTCCATGGAATTCTCCAGGCAAGAATACTGGATTGAAGCCGGGTCTCCTGCATTGTAGGCAGACACTTTAACCTCTGAGCCACCAGGGAAGCCAGAGAAGGTGATGGGTTTTATGGCCATCTTCATATTTTACTGAAAGTGCTATACTCCACCTTTGCCAAACAGAAGAACAGCATCTAAATGCAACAGGTTTGGTTCTCGTAAAACGACATGGTCTTTGCCCCCTGGTTCCTCAGCCGCCCCCGGATTGCCGGTCAGTCGCTAAGCTTCTTACCTTTAGCGCCACGTGTTCCCCAGCGAAACACCCGCGCGCGCGCAGTGCCCGGCTGAGTGCGTGCCATGCGCTGGCAGCGTGGCGGCCCCCTTCGCTCTCGCGCGGCGTCGGGAGCGCCCCTTCCTGTATTCCAGCCTCCTTTGCTGGGCCCGGACCCCCGAGTGCCACCAGGTGGTTTTGTTTCCTTGTTACCCTGAGCGTCTCTGTCTGCCTGCGGGATTGTTTGTGTCCCATGATTCTTGCCTTGAAGCCACGGCCAGTTTAGAAGCGCTGCACCTCGCTCAGTGCTGGTGTGCCCGGCTCACAGCCGCGAGCTCGCCCGCTTCCTGTGCGCTCAGGTGAGCTCGCCCGCTGGCTCCTGCTGGCCTGCTTTCCCGCTCCCACCGTGTGGAGGCGCGCATGGCGCTGGGCACCGCCTGTGCTCCCTTGTTTGCACAGAGTTGTGCAGAAACGGCTTCTCTAGCTTGGCATTCAATCTCCGGGGCTGTGTGAACCGTCGGAGAAAGTGCAGGTTTGCACTTGGGCAGAGCGTTCGCCATCCTGTGTCCACGTGGGGTGAGTGACGAGCGCGGGGTGGCTGTTCAGACAGGAAGCGCAGGTTGTGAGGAGCGGAAGCCTCCTGGTGGCTGACGGGTTTGACTTTTTGCTGGGCGTTCAGTGCTAGGCTGGTACAGTGGAGTTGTGAGTGTCACAGGGCTGGATTCTTCAAAGAGTCTTTGAGAAGTGGAACATGGGAACAGATGTCCTGACCCAGGGCTGAAGGTGTGGAGAATGGCTGATTAGTGTGGAGGTTTAGGTGTTGTCTGCCTTCCTCTGAGGCAAGGAGGCAGTGGTTGGTGGCCGGTGTCCAGGAATACAGAGCAGGTGTGGGCTGCCCCTGGAAACAGGACGACCAGGAAATAGAAGTCACAGCGTCAGCTGGGAGGGGACACTTCTAGGGGGGCTTTCTGTCCTATGTGCGTGTGCTACTTGAGTTTCTAACGAGCTAATGTCATTCTGACATCAATGCCAAAGAGTGCTCAATTGCACTTATCTCACACGCTAGTAAACTAATGCTCAAAATTCTCCAAGCCAGGCTTCAGCAATACGTGAACCGTGAACTTCCAGATGTTCAAGCTGGTTTTAGAAAAGGCAGAGGAACCAGAGATCAAATTGGCAACATCTGCTGGATCATGGAAAAAGCAAGAGAGTTCTAGAAAAACATCTATTTCTGCTTTATTGACTATGCCAACGCCTTTGACTGTGTGGATCACAACAAATTGTGGAAAATTCTGAGAGAGATGGGAATACCAGACCACCTGACCTGCCTCTTGAGAAACCTGTATGCAGTTCAGGAAGCAACAATTAGAACTGGACATGAACAACAGACTGCTTCAAAATAGGAAAAGGAGTCCATCAAGACTGTATATTGTCACCCTGCTTATTTAACTTCTATGCAGAGTACATCATGAGAAACGCCGGGCTGTAGGAAGTACAAGCTGGAATCAATATTGCCGGGAGAAATATCAATAACCTCAGATATGCAGATGACACCGCCCTTATGGCAGAAAGTTAAGAAGAA
>SJYV01015717.1:734-20389 GCA_006410875.1 Neotragus pygmaeus | reverse complement strand
TCCTCCTCGGGTGGTTTTAGTATGCGTGTTACTCAAAGCCAGGGTGTTGCCCCGTTGCATTGTGAATCTGCTGGAAGGACAAGCTTGTGCGCTTCAGTGGTTAGGGTTATTATTACTAGAAGGCTAGCAAGTAACCAAAACAGGAGTCCGTGCCAAGGAAACTCTTTATAGACCCGAAATCTATCCCGAGTGTGGCCCTTAGACCAACACCTTAAGCATCACTTGGATACTTACCAGAAATGAAAATCTCATGGCCCACCCTAGATATTCTGAATCAGAATCTCTACTACTGGGGCCCCCAAAATCTGTGTTTTAACAAGCTCTCCCAGCGATTCTGATGCATGCTAACATTTGAAAAGCACCACTATGAACTCTTTTATTATTTATGTTTGAATTGGATATTTTTGGAGGGATTATTCAGTACCAAGTGAAGATGCCATCCTTATCTCTGTGTCCCAAACATTCGGACCCCACTGTGGAAACTAAGGCTCCCTTATAGAAACAAAATCCCTCGAGTCAGATGGGCTTAACATAGCTCCTGGCTCATGTATGAGAAATGGATCGTCCAGTTCTCTCTCTCTCTCTTTTTTTTTTTAATGTTAAGTAGGTATCACTAACAGATCAGTAAACTTCAGGAGAGCATTAACGATTTTTGTGTTATTCTCATTGGCCATAGAAAAGGGGCCATTAAAGTCACTGATGACTCCTTGGATGCTGTCAGAAATTATGGTTCTCAGACACATTATAGGCAAATAAACTTGTCTAGTCTATAAGTCCCTGGTGGCTCAGTGGTAAAGAATCCGCCTGCCAATGCAGGAGACGTGGGTTCCATCCCTGGGTCGGGAAGATCCCCTAGAGAAGGAAATGGCAACTCACTCCATATTCTTGCCTGGAGAATCCCATAAACAGAGGAGCCTGGCGGGCTACAGTGCGTGGGGTCACAAAGAGTCAGATATGACTTAGCATGAACTAAACAACAACTCTATACAACTCAACCCACCAGAAAGTAATAAGAAATGAACACTTGGGGCACTGGAATTCCACTGCCCTAGTTGGCTGTTTACATGTGATACTCATCACCTATGAGCCTAGTACCCTGATCTCCGCATCCAGTAGGTGACACGTGTTGAGAGATGCTCGGGGAAACTGTCTCTCTGGCTGAATGCAGATAGTTTGGCTCATTCTCACGTTCCTCCTCTGTTCACGGCCAAATCGTCGCAGATGTCTTCCTCTGAGTATCTTCGTTTCTTTCCAACAGCCGATGTGCAAGATTCTGCACTTTTTCCACCAGTACATGATGTCATGCAACTATTTCTGGATGCTCTGCGAAGGCCTCTACCTGCACACTCTCATCGTGGTGTCTGTGTTCGCTGAGGGACAGCGCATGTGGTGGTACTACCTCCTGGGCTGGGGTAGGTGTCTTCTGCTGCTGAGTTTTGATCCGCTGTTACCTCTGCCTGATTGTTTGCAGTCTTCTGCTAGTCTTGATCAGAAGAGAGTCAAGGGCTCAGGTTCTGTGAGGAGAGATGGAACACAGCTCCTGGCCACAGTTCAGTCTCCAAGAGAACTTGATAGACGCTTAAGTTCAGACAGACTGTGACAAGCATGCCACAGAAGAGGGCTGTGGTGATGAGAATGTCTTCAGGAAACAAGCTCAGCTGACAGATGGGCAGAAACAAAATGAAAGAATGCTTCTTTCAGTAATTACTTCCTTACAAGTCTGCATGGGACCGCTTACTGGCCATTTTCTCCCAAATCAAAGCAACTTCAAATGCTGGAGTTTAGTTCTTAGAAAAATCATTTATTTTACAACCCTCTTCAGATTGATTCTTTGCCTTGCTGGCCCTCCCATTGTTGTAATCCAAAGAATGAAATTCCCTACCCTCCATGAACTTTTATAGTGAACAAATAAAACACATCTAGTGCTCCAGGAGAAGAATCCTAGGGAGAGAAGGATTATTCTTTCTCTCACCATCTTTAGTGGAAGGGAAAGGTTGTTATGGCTCTGAAAGCCTGGAGGGAGAAGAGGAAAAGGAAAGAAAAACTAAACTGTGTAAAAAGTGACATCATGATTAGGGGAAGGTGAAGAGCCCTAGGAATTAGCAGATACAGAGTCTACACTCTTCTCTAAAGTATGAAACACATTTCCTTTCTACAAAATGACAAGGTAGAAGTGAAATCTCCATGTTGCCTCTCTTTCTGTCTAACTCTAAAATGTGCATTTCAAAATCAATCCAGAGAATGAATTTCTGATTCTAAACCTGAGTGGGGTATTAGAACTGCTGTGAATAAAACACAATTATGTCTTGTGTAAACAGTCAACTCAGAATTCTTTCAAGTCAAACATTTAATCGATGGTCCCATTTTGAATTATATGCTTCATGGGTTAAGAAGCTGAGGTGGTTCTTAGATGAAAATTCAATATTCTGAATATCCTTTTGCACATAATTCATAGAAAATAAAAGTGTGGCAGTCTAATTCACCGGAGACACATTTCTTAATCTGAGGATAGTTTTTAAAACTGTCTACAAATCTCAACCACATGAAACAATATTTTATTGGGCACGGGTACACCTGAGAAAAAGAGAATGCTTTGTTGTTGTTGTTGTTGTTGTTTTTACAAAAATTACTTTACTCTAGATTACTTTTATAGAATGAAGGTTAATTTGTAAAAGATTCAGACAGGGTGCACTGCCAGCAGCTACGTCCTTCATTCCATTTGTAAATTCAGAGTTGTTCTTGACAACTACTTCAAGGTTTACGCAGGGAAGCAGATTCTGAGCTATTTTACTGAAGGTCCTGCAGCCAGAACTCACAGAGGGTAGCTACTCTGAAGTGTTCTTATTGAACGAAAATAGGATCAACACACATGTTGTAAACAGAAGAACAAAAAGCCTAGAAGAAATCCTGAGAGCAGGTCAGCGTATGCCCTGAAGGTCACGTCCCTGCAGGACAGCCCTGCTCCCCTATGTGAGAGCCCAGTTCACACACAATGAAAAGCGTTCTGGCCTCAGTTACTGGTGCATGACCACATCATCAGGTACCTACCACACTGGCTAATTTGTGAAAGGCTTTTAAGTAACTGGATGCTGCTAACCAACCTCTCTTACAGTTTGTGACATTCTAAGAGCATTTTATCTGCTTTGACCAAAGGTAATTTGCACAAGAACATCAGGACGACATCTTGACAAGACATTGAATTTGTCACTGTTCTTTCCATCCAGCTGTACTTAGAGCTTTTGCACTTCTTTTTTTTTTTTTTCCATTTCAGGACTCCCGCTGCTGCCAAGCACTGCTCATGCCATTGCTCGGGCTCTGTTTTTCAACGACAAGTAAGTATTGTGGTTTTTAGTCAATTTATTTGTAAATAAAATGTGATATTAATGTCTTCCCCCTTCTGTTATTCAGCTGCTGGCTGAGTGTGGACACCAACCTGCTGTACATCATCCACGGTCCAGTCATGGGGGCCCTGGTGGTGAGAATTGCTTTTTAAATCCATTATTAACAGGGTTATCTCTGTGGGGTGTTCTGTCAAGATGGTTTTATGTAGTATGTGTATTACAACTCCAAAATGAAGTTAATTTAATGATAATCTATAATAATAATTTGATCCAAGAATCTTGTTTTAAAAACTGATTTTTATTTAATACAATTGAGTGGAGGGGCATAAGCTCATTTCTATACAAGCCACAGCAACAATACAGTGGGGTTTGTGTTTTTTTTTAGACAATTAGATAAATTCTCTTAATTAAAGATAAAGACTAAAGGTGAAGATGTTGCTGATAAGAATGAGAGAGACCACAAAGTCCCCTTGCAGCATTTTCCACTGGGCTCTGCCAAACTAAACCATCTTCCATTTCAGCTTTGGGCCCTGAGCCATCGTCATGACCACCACTGAACATGCACTTAAAGTGTATCCGGCACTTCACATGCATTGCCATGCTATTTGCTAACAGCAGTCCTTCAGAGTGGACACATCAAGATGGTTCACTCATTAGGAAAACTAGACTCAAAGGCTCAAGTAAAGTCATTTAGAATCCCATGACAAGCAAGAAGCTGAGCAGGGAGAGAATACGGTTATCTCAATCTATATTCACATTATTTCTACCCGCAGTTTGCTATATGTTGGCCATCATCAGAGCCATCAGTTTTAATATTTAGACATTATTTCCCCCATTAATCTCAAAGACTGTTTTCTTCAGGCAAGAATTAGAAAAATAAAAGTTGGAGTCATAGCTCATACTCTTCTCCTGTACTGAAGAATCATCCATTAGTACCTGATCAAATTGGGTCACACCCAGACTGTCTCCTAACTTTCCTGCCTTTCCAATGCAGATTCAATTTCTTTTGCCATTTTTCAGAGTAGCGAGGTACTTACTAGTTCAACTGTGCCCACAAGGACCTACTAATGTGGGTCTTGAATATTTGTCACCACTGCATAAGAATTTTATTTTTGTTAAAGATCTCTTTCCTTCTTGAAATTTGGGAGTAACAACATTTATTTCTACTCCAGGTAGAAAAGCCACTCTGATTATTTTAAAATAAATGATCAATTAAAATTTTAAAACAAGCTTGGTTTCAAAACTAACTTTCACAGCCAAAAGTAGTTTTTTGTGATCTACAAGAATGGCAGATATTAAAGAGTGACCATACCAAGTGCTGGCAAGCGTGAAGAACAACTGGAATTCTCACATAATGCTGGAGGGAACGTAACATGAAGCCACCTCTTTGGAAAGCAGTTTGGCAGCTTCTCATAAAGTTAAACGTACATTCACCATATGAACAGGCCTTTCCTTCCACTCTTAGGTAACTTTTTCACATGAAAACATGCCCTCACAAAGACTTGTACACAGGTATTCACTGCATGCTTATTCATAACAATCAAATTTTGGAAACCATTGCAATTTCCGTAAACAGGAGAATGAATAAACAAATTATGTGGGTGTGTTATTTATATAATGCAGTACTACTCAGCACTAAAAATGAATGAAATGCCAATACACACAACACAAATGAATCTCACAGATAGTATGTTAAACCAAAGTAACCAAACACAAAAGAATACACAGTGTGTGTGTGTGTACACACACACTCACACACACTCCCATTTCTGTGATGCTAGAAATCAGTGGCTACTAGAGGTGGGGGATTGGAGTTGTTGACTGCAAAGGGGCAAGAAGGGGCTTTCTGGGGTGGTGGAAGTGCTCTCCTCTTGTTTGGAGTGGTTGTTACCCTGGTACATACATTTGTCTAAACTTCCCAATTGTAAACTTAGGATCTCTATTAAATGTACATTATGCCTCTGTGAAGTGATTTCCTTTAAACAGTGTAATTAGAAAACAAGAAGTAGTCTGGGTTAGCCTTCTCCACTGCATAAGCTTTACAGATAAATTTCTCAGACCCCCATTTTACTTTTAGTTAACTAGTCCTAGCTAAGGGGGGAAATCTTAATGAAAAGATAAGACAGTGATAACTAAAAATATCATTTTTGACTTCCCTTTGGAAAAATGATAAAAACTTAAATAAAGAATAAAATATCTTCCTTAGATTCGAACCTAATGTAGTTACATATTCAGGATATCATTTTCTTATTTAGAAAAAAAGGGAGGGATGTTAATTCACGCTCCAAAAGAGTATTTGGCTCCCCGATGCTCTATGTTGCCATAACAAGGAGCAGACGGTCTCAATTCTCAGGCATTCTCTTGCGTTCCATCCCGTGTGTGTGCCAGCCCTCCTTCCCACCCCCCGACATACACTGGGTAGCTAAGAACTGGGCCAAGGGGGTGTCCTTCAGGGGCGTTCACCAGGAGAATTTGCTTAGAACATCGTCTGTCTTTGCAGTTGAACTTCTTCTTCCTGCTGAACATCATCCGGGTGCTTGTGAAGAAAATAAAAGAATCGCAGGAGGACTCGTACATGTACCTGAAGGCGGTGAGGGCCACTCTGATCCTGGTGCCCCTTCTGGGGGTCCAGTTCGTCATCCTTCCCTGGCGACCTTCCCACCCCGTGCTTGGGAAGATCTACGACTTTGTGATGCACTCTCTGATTCACTTCCAGGTGAGGGGTGATGTGCTCTCTGATTCACTTCCGGGTGAGGGGGGAACCATGGATGCACCCACTCTCTCAGCCACTTGGAGCAGGGGCCACAGTTGTCTGAGGCTCCTCTGTGATGAGAATGAGCCTTTCAAAGTCGCATTACCTGGAAGGGAGGTGGACCTCTCTGTCTTCCTCACTGCCTGCTTCCCCACGTTTTGAATCTTAAAACTGAGCAAGGAAACAGGAAATGGGAGGGCTGAACTTTGAGAATAATCTGGAAATCCCATGGACAGAGGAGCCTGGTGGGCAACCATCCATGGGGTCGCACAAGGTCAGATGTGACTGAGTGACTAAACAACAAACAACTGAAATATTTGTCAAGAAATTGACCCACTTGGCCAGTGCTGAGGACAGAGTTACTCCCACAGTCCTCTCCTCCTCCTCCCCATATCTGAGGGCCACATTGGGTTTTGCTTTATTGAGGAGAGTGTTGAAGATCCATGTAATTGATGCCAGTTGGCTTTCCAAACTGGCTCATCATCAACAATTTTGGGGACACAGGAATCTTGAGTGGTGACAGGAACTTCCGAGTAGTTACTAAATCCATGTCCTGTTTGGCGAGGTGGACTTAGCTGTGGGTACAGTACTGTGCTAGTTCACCACAAAGATACAGGTCAGAGTCAGGCCTACAGCCGTGCGTTGTAACACGTGTGCCTGCAAAAGTTCTCTCTACTAAACTCTACAAGAGCCTTGTTTTTAAGGTACAAAAATTCTTTTCGTATCCCCTATAATCAGCATATTCTGCTATAAATCTCCATGTTAAGGGAAGCAGTATATTAACCAGATTAATGAGAACAGTCCTTGTAGCCAAACAATAGAATCCTTACGAGAAAAAGTCATTCCTGATGGAATATTCTTGGAGCTAAGCCCTAGACATGAGTGCTAGTAGCTGTTTTTCCACCGAACTTTGACTTGCTATTGCCGTAGTGAAATATTCCTCTCCAGGTGGTCTATTTGTATTGATTACTAAACACAACGCACACAAAAATAACTTCAGCTCCATTTTTCCTCCTCTTTCTAGGGATTCTTTGTGGCCATCATCTACTGCTTCTGCAACCACGAGGTAAGGGTGCATTTCATGTGATAGTGTCACCTCTTTATATGAAGCCAGCGCTTGACTGCCTCCCAAGGGCCTCTGTGCACTTTGCACTCTCTCTCACTTCTACAGTTGACCTTGCGGGGTTTCCTGACTAGGAATCTTATTTTTTTCAATCTTATTTTTTCCACTACTACAAGTTGAATCTTGTCTATGTTTTTGTGTGGTACAATTGCAGATATTATCCAGACAGGTAGCTAAATTCACATTTCCTGGCATTGTACCTTAAGCTGATTGGAACCCTGAGAAGCAACAGTGAAAGCTATTCTGGGTTCCCATAGAATCCAAGTCACATCCCCATCCCCTTGGGAAGGACCAACCCATCACTAGGGCAGAGCCAACATCCAGCCAGTCTATCTTGAGTCACTGCCTTCTTTTCCATTTGCTTGGTGCCAGTGTCACAACACCTATTCAACTCTTGGGAAATCACCCTGGAGTTAAGACTCAAAAGGGAGTATGTAATTTGTTACCTGAATATTTAGATCAGGAAAACCCAGAGATCCACATGGCCAGTGTTTTAAGGGTTTTTTTTTTAGCCAGAGTTCCCTTTCTTCCAATTATATTCTACATGGAAGCCCAATTTGTAAAACATAAGTGGAGCTGCTTAAATTTGTACCAAAGAACTTCCAGGGCTACAAAGAACATGATTTGAAAGCTCCCTCATTTTTCAGGTGAGAAATCAAAACTCCAGAAAGATCACATGACTTGCACAATGTCACAATCATAGCTTATAACCAGGACTAGAACCCAGATTTCCTGATTCCTAGTTAAATGGACTAAATCTTCCACTGCACAGCATTATACACATGTCTCCTTCCTGAAGCTTCATTAGTATACTTCCTTGAGTTATACACCTCATAACTTTTAATATTAAAGTATCTGTGATCATTTTAAATCAATCTTTATTAATAATTTTATACCAAAGCATATCACATTTTGTTAAGATCTACATATTATTTCCAAGTTGGTAATGAGAACCATTGTCTAACCATTATCAATTGATATTTAATGAATTTTCTAGTCTTTATTTCTTCAGTTAAACAACATTCAGTGGGCACCTATGACATTTTGCAGCTCTGTGACCTCTTGCTCATCTCCAACCCTCAAATTGCAAGATTGTTCCTCCCGTTCTCTGTTTTAATTGATACATTTTATTCCTTCATTCATCCATCAACTCCTTCCTTAATCCAACAAAAATATACTGTACATTCATTATTGCTAGGGACTATCCTGAAAGCCTGAAATAGAAATGTAAAACATCTTTCTGTTAGCAACAAAGTATCTCTTTAAGAATAGTAATAAATAGGACTTAGGTCACTCCATCTTTATAACAATTCCTGTGAATGTATATCCCTGCCTCTTGAATTGGCTCAGGTGGCATACAAAATAAATATTTTCATCTAAAATAATATCAGTATAGGGCTAAATATAAAAATCAGGTTTAGGCAGAGTATACCTTGAAAACACAAGAGAACTGCATGCATTTATAAAAACACCTCAATATTGATTGTGTCTTAACCATGACGCTGTCTCTGAAGTGGCAGGCATAGAAAGTAGGCCCAGAGGTGCACCTGACAGTTGAAAGTCTCTAGTTCAAGTGTGTTATCTCTGCTTTTAGAAGTAAAGAAACCATCTCCATTTTAATTAGTATCATCTTACCGGGGGAATGTACAAGTGTGACATTTCTAATAATATAGAAAGCATGTACTGTGCCAATTCACAGTCCCATGAATTGTAGGCATCTGGGCCTCAGCTGGGCCTTCTGTGAACATATTGTCTCACAACACTGAACACGGGCAGGGTGCTTACTCCTGCAGGAAGTGGTTTCCAGCCACATCTGAGACAGGGCCATGATCAGGCTTTGCCTGACTGAATGTTACCTTTTAGCAGAAATCTAGGGGGCTGAGAAGTCAGTTCTACAACGAAGATAAAGGTTTTAATTTGTCTTTATTATCCATTTGTGGTCAGTGATTCCTGCCATGGAAAAGAATCAGATAGTCAGTGGAGGAAAGGATTTTTGAGAATTCCAGTACTAGGTGTCAGGAGGTGACTGTGAGAGCACGCTTACGTAAAAAACATTTCCCACACCTCTTCCAAGACAGTGGACATTGACCATCCAATCATTTCAGTCAGTTACTAAGGAACTAAGAGACCTCAACAAGATGACTCCAGCTATGTGCTTAGTTGCATCCGACTCTTTGTGACTCCATGGACTGGGGCCTGCCAAGCTCTTTGGTCCATGGGATTCTCCAGGCAAGAATACGGGAGTGGGTAGCCATTTCCTTCTCCAGATTACAGCTATCAAGATGCCCAATTTTCCCTAGCTCTGTACTCACCACTTCCCTTTACTGTTTGTAAGGAATTCTCCTTATGTCCCTATGTGCTATTTCCAGATCAGTAATGTTATCACTTCATATGCAAAGATAAATTTTTCTATTTAAAAATTCTTTCAATAAAACGTGGTTTTCAAAAATACTGCCTTTCTAGAAAACTCAAGAAAGTCAGCTTCAGGACCCAAAGCTAAGCTATGATTTCTTTGTCCTAGACCAAAAACGATCAGAACTCCTGAGATAAAGCTCAATTCAACAGCACATAACTGCAAGTTCTTATAATGAACTTAACAGGAAAACAAAGGCCAAAGACAAAAACATCCAAACAATCATGAAGATTCCAACCTGATTTTCTTTTTTACAAATATAGAAATAGAGACCTCCAAATGTTACCCACCCTATACACTTAGTTACTAATAGAACCAGGTATAATCATTATTCCTCCAAGCCATCAGGACTCATATTTTTTTACAGTTGACAATAAATAAATTGGCACAATTGGGAAAATGTGACGTGATCTGTGTTAATTGCTTTTATAACTAGCAATGCGTTTATATAATTCAAAACTTTGTGTATTCTACTTTCCCCATGGGCAACTCCTTATATTTCTGATGCCTTTCAGAAGCAACCAAAGTCTCCTCTGTTTTTTTCAAATAGATTCAATGCCCATATTCTTGTGATCAAAGCACTGTTAGGCTCAACCTGAGGTATTGTAGGAGATAATTGCCCTTATTAAACTGAAATTATTGAGGTGTCTTTCACATGCTGCTAAGGGCTTATTCTTACATGTGTGGTTTACAAATGGAAGCAGATTGCCATCTCCACACAAAAGGATAGCTTATAATTCTGGAGTACAATTATAGGAGGCGATGAACATTTCTGTCATAATTTTTAAAAATTAAAATAGACTTCAAACCCTTTGGCCTCAGGCTGGGTACTTCATTAGTATGCATGGATACTCCAGTGGAGATTATTTTAAAAAAACAGATGAGGCAAAACAAAGGACTTCCTTTTTTTTTTTTCCCTGCTGGACACTTTTAAATATCTGTGTTACGTTTTAGCTATAAAGACAACGTTGGTGTTTAGGAGATTTTGAATCCACAGAAACTATCAGTTCCCTTTGTCTGGGGACAGCGCTTCTCTGAGCTGTATATTTCCTAATTCAACAGGGCATTTGATAGTTCCTAGATAATAAACTCAGCATTTAAGGACCTACGTTTAATAGACAGTACAGCCCCCAAACTGGAAAGCAATTGAAATATTTACTAGGTTCTTGAAGAGGTGGTGAAGGAAAAATGCCATGGCCACAGGTATTTAGCTGAAACTCAGGAGGGATGTTCTTTCCCAAATGTATTCAGCTATGGTTTCATATCAGCCCTTTCTTATATAATCAATCAAGTCTCTTCAATTATGTAACTCTCCATACTGCACAGATTGCAAAGCAAAAGCTCACAAACTGACAGGGAAACATGGTAGCTTTTTCAGAAGTGAAGTAGAAGACAAAGTGGGTGATGCAAGAGAAGAGTCTGAACTATTCATTCATCAACACCTTTAATAAATGCATTCATATTTGAAAATACATTCCTAGGGTAATCTTCCCACCAAGAGTATTACCTTTCCTTTTCCCAAAAAGATTGAACAACACCCTTTTCCCAGCACAAATCACAATGTGAAGAAAACTTTCATTCGCATTAACATCCAATATTTTCCAGGCTGTTGAGGACTCTCCGTGGAGACCTAGCTTAGAATATATGAGAAATAACTGAACCTGAGACCAGAAACTATGTCATTAAGACCTCTTTTTATATCCTTGGCAACACCACCCTCCAAAGATATACATCCACATATATGACAGAAGAGTTTCCTTCAGTCTAAAGACCACCATCCTGCCATAATAAGGTTATAACAGTAGGAATACTAGTAGCCTCCTTGTTTGGTATTATACTTACGTCTTAGATGCCACTCGATTCATACTGTAGCCATGTAATCCATCAGGCAGCTAGATGAGATAGAAAAGTTGTATTGAAGAAAGTAATCTCAGAGGGGTTAATTGTCCTGCCCAAGATTTCATGGCTAATGTGGGCAGAGCTGGTTTCTTGACCCAAAGTTCAATACTTTTTCATGGCATCAAATGAGACACAGTGAAATGGCCTTGTCAGTGGAACAGGCATTGAAAGGTGATGTGATGTTACTATTACGAGTGTTTGCTTCTGGTAATTCCAAAATTAGCCCACTGCAGCTCCCGAACAGTTCTCCAAATCATACACCATGGCATGAGAGAGAATACCTAACAATAAACGTAGATGACCTGGTGCTTTATAACTCACCTCAGGGAGGAATTCAAGTTCTCCAAAACCTGTTTCTAAGTCTTATATCAAAACTCAGGCTTTCATATTTGCATGAAATAAAACTTCCATTTTTTCCTCAGATTCAGTCTAGACATTTTTAGCACCCTCACCGTAATACCACTGGATGTCAATACACTAATTACAGTACAGTCATGGATGGTCATTTTCTTGGCATTAGAAACTCATTCCAGAATGGATGTTGACAGCCATTCAGAAAACATTTATTGAATAACTGCTCCTTCCCAAACACCATGACATCTAGCATTACAAAAAACGAATAAGACATGGTTTGTTAACCACTAACCAGAGTTTTATTGGGCACACCTCATCTCAAGCCATGCTGGATAAAGGAAAATCAACAGTATAAGGCCATTATCATAAAATCCAGAGCTGTGAAATGGCTTCCAGATATTTTTTCATGACCAATAACGTGTAGATTTAGATAAAAGCTTCTGCTGTATCAGAAGTTGTAGCAGATAAAAAGTTTTCAGACTCTCCCTTCCTAATATGATGTGCATGCCATATTGAATATGAAACCAAACCGAATTTCATTCGTGGTATAAAAGCTCTAATGAAGAAACTTTTGCTCAAAAGAGCAAATAACCTTGCCAGGGGCAGCTGAGGCAAATTACTCAGTCCTCCTGTCTGCAGATTCTTCCTCCAAGATGGTATTTCACAGCCAGAGCCTTTCCCACACAGCCCTTTTAGATGAGAATTAAAAATTCAACCTCCCCAAACCTCTGATGGGGCTTTCCTAGCTTCTCAAAGGGTAAAGAATCTGCATGCAATGTGGGAGAGACCTGGATTCCATCCCTGGGTGGGGAAAATGCCCTGGAGAAGGGAATGGCTACCCATTCCAGGATTCTTGCCTGGAGAATCCCTTGGACAGAGGGGCCTGGCGGGCTACAGTCCGTGGTTCACAAAGAGTTGGACACGACTGAGCAACTCACACACACACACAGCCTCTGATGAGCGCCGAGAACTGTGCTCAGGGCATTACCGACGGTGATGAGAACAGCAGGTTCCCTTTGGTCTTCCAGGTCCAGGCCGCCCTGAAGCGTCAGTGGAACCAGTACCAAGCTCAGCGCTGGAACGGCCGCCGCCGGGCCCACCGCGCGGCCAACGCCGCCGCCGCCACTGCCGCCGCCGCGGCCGCCCTGGCTGAGGCCCCGCCGATCTACATCTGCCACCAGGAGCCCCAGAACGAGCCCGCCGACAACCTGGGCGAGGAGGGTGCTGAGGTCATCCCTATGGAGGGAGGGGAGGTCCTCTCCATGAAGGGTGCTGAGGTCATCGCCGTGGAGGGTGCTGCCGAGGTCATCGCCGTGGAGGTTGCCGCCGAGGTCATCACCCTGGAGGGTGCTGAGGTCGTCGCTATGGAGATCATTGAGCAAGAGTCATCCGCTTGAAATGTGACGCCAACAACAGCCTTGTGATCCCTGAGCCCTCATTTCCTGGGAGCAAGCCCGACCCTGCATCACAAGTGATCTCCATCCTCCCAGGAGCACACATCTCATTTGTGAGAAGTATCAAGTGCATTCGTCCATAGTGAATCCGACGACAGTTTTACTTGGTACTATTGCTACTGGGAGACAGTCGAGGAATGGAGTCTCCCTCTACAACACCCGTGAACTCTGCAACCCCTGTGAACTCCTGTGACTACCATCTTTCATCCAGGACTGAGATGTACAAATGTCAGAGTAACGTAGGCAAAGTAGCCGAGTAAAACAAAAATTGACCTAGTTCAGATCCAGGGTGCTCCTTGTTAATCTTGAGCCATTTCTACCTTTGAAAAATTCAAGTCACCATCAATGGTTTTCTTTTTAACTCGAAACTTTTAAATTAGGATACTTTGGTATTTGGCTATGGTTCTGATTTTATTTCTTTTTTTAATTTCAATCGATTCTGATGTTACTCAGATTTTTACCACCCACAGATACACACAATGTAAACTGCACAAATGATAACTTGACCTCCTCAAAACAAAGTGACTTTCTAATGTAGAGATGACTAAGTTTGCGGGGAAAAAAGACCTGCATTTTGCAGGAAGGTATAAGGCTTTGAATGAAAAAAAAAAAAAAAAAGTCAGTTTGCTCCAAATGTTAGATGGTTCTGTGTGTTCATTACTTTACTAATACCATGTGCTCAGCTTGGTCTTGGGCAGGTCCTGACTTCTGTGAGAAGAAATTGGCTTTCGTGTTGAATGTGCTTTGGTTACCGACATTTATAAATTGGGAGGTCACAAAGAATCCATCACTAAATTTTTCATAAAACTGCCAAAAAATCGAATTCCTAGTGGAAGAGAATACTCTCTCTAAAGAGAGCTTTCCACTTTCCTAAACTCCAGGATTTATAAAGCAAATCACTCGAGGTTTCTAAAGCAGATTACCTCTTGCCCTTGGGTGCTATCTAGCAGTAAAAGATAAATTTGTTTAAGACTGGTAATTAAAAGACTCCATATAACTCCATTAACTGCTTTCCACCCAGCTTCCAAGCTTAACAAAATCTCAGCCTTTTCCAGAAAGATTCAGTAGGGCTAATTAGAAATCAGTTTGTAGTTGACCTCTTGTTTGATGCTATTAGTGAAACAGGAGGGGGAAAAAAACAATTAACCACTACGAGTTTAACTGTACACCAACTCATTTAACATAAGAGTTTCTCATTAAAATCCAATGTTATATTCCCATACTTGTCTTTACTTTCATATAAAATCTTCAAAAATCCCTGAGTAAACCAGTATCATTACTGGCACCTGAGATTAATTTGTGAATTTGCAACAGTACTCAGTTACCCTTATGTAATTTGTATTCTAAATGAAGAGATACATCAAAGCCTTCCACATCTCAAGTCTCAAGTATGTGCTATTATGCCACTGCCTTTCAGAGATGATATAGTTTTAAGAGATGATATAGTTTTAAGAGATGATATAGTTTTAAGAGATGATATAGTTTTAAGAGATGATATAGTTTTGGAAAGACAAAAGAAAAATATATTCTTTCAGAGAAAATGTATTTTGGATACTAAAGTAGCTTATGTCTCCTTTACTTGAATGTAAGAGAAGATTTGAAAAGAGGGTATTTTTCCAATCATAGTGTTTATGTAATAAGTGTTCCTAATTTTGTTTACAAACATGGAAAACAGTATTTCTGGCAGCTCTAGTACAAATGTGATAACATTTTGCTGAAACATTCTAAATGCTATTGTGCTAATATAGTAGTGGCTGAATAAGATCAAACAGCTTACTATAGAATTGTGCACAGTGCTAAAATGACGTGAAATGCTTGCCCTGTATCCATGTAAGAATTAATAAAGAGTAATGATAAGCACAAGTTGTATGTGTGTTTCCATTGTGTCTGACTCTCTTTGTGACCCTATGAACTCTGGCCTGCCAGGCGCCTCTGTCCATGGAGTTGTCTGTGTGCATATTTTCTAAAGAAATATAGAAATCTAAGAAATCTAGAACAAGAAAGTTCAGATTCTTTTATCACTGCTTTTTGTTTTTTTTTTTTTTTTCATTATCGTGGGACCAGACTTGAACTATCCAACATCCCATCAGATCGTTAGAATTGTTACAGTCATTGATTTTTAAGATAGTTTTGGAGATTAAGGCTGGATAAAAGGCAACAAATTAAATATCATTAGAATGCATAACAACCACTATTAGGAAGATTTTCAGATCTGGAAAGCATGAAATGGAAAAAAATGAGGATTAAATGAGAACCATGATGAACTAATACAGGCAAACAGAAGCAATTTGTAGGTTCTTCATGCAATGTAATAGCACCCAGAATTGCTGGCCTCTGAAGATCCAGGGAAACTTTTCATAAAGGATACATCAAGACTACATTTTTCCCTTTGTGTTCTACTGGGGAATACAAATAAATATCATTACCCTTGTGATGTTGAACAAAAATAACTTCCCATCATTCTGAAAAATCTAACTCTCCGATAGGATAACTTGAATTCAAATGGTCAGCTGCCTGCCAGCTTTGGCCCAAAATCAACCTTTGGATGTATGTTGATACCATGGCTTCTGGAGGAAGGAAAGATGTTGGAAAGAAATGATAGAAACACTCATCACAGAGCTCCAATCCTTCTCATTCATTCCTTCATTCATTATCATTGATTGAACAGATGTTTCATACACCTTTCATCCAGCTATACAACAAATATTTGCTGATAGTAGCCATTATGAAACAATTTCTTTGTGTCAAACCTGCCAAGTGAACCCATACCCTTAAACCATGCACGTGTGTGTGCTCAGCAGTGTCTGACTGCACCTCCATGGACTATAGCCCTCTTTCCATGGGATCCTCCAAGCAATAATACTGTAGTGGGTTGCCATTTCCTCCTTCAGGGGATCTTCCTGACCCTTGCGTCTCTGGGCATTGGCAGTCAGATCCTTTAGCACTGCCTGGGAAGCCCACACCTTTAAACCATAACCACTGATATCTTTGGGGTGAAAGAACACACACATGGGGTGGAAAACCAAAGCAATACAGGGTTGGAGGTGGTAGCTGAGTGTGACCTTTTCTCCACATTAGCCCTGAGTGGGACAGCTAAGTTTTAAGAAATATTCTTAGAACAAGATCTCTTCCTAAAGGCTTAACAAGGACTCATTTTCTTGACAATAAGGTCTAAAATAGTAGTTCTTTCATTGGCTAGGTTACGGTTCAACACTTTATCATTGTAATTAACACTTCCAGAGTTTAAGATTATTCATGAAGAGGATGGATCAGAAGACATATTTAGGAAAGCATACTAGATGATGTCAGAAAGAAACAATCATTTGTCATTTTGAGAGAGAAAACAAGATGCCTCCCTCCTAACTTAAGCTTAGGAAAACTGATTTTACTGAATCAATCCATAGATTACTTGTATGGGGTGGAAGGGATGTTGGGGAATTAGCTGGAAATGTGAAAAAAAAAGGATGATAATGTATGCACATGCAGACACAGGAAGACACAGAGAAGCCACATTTGAAAATTTTAAACTAACAATATTTTTAATTTTTGTTCTTCTGGACATAAAATTAATATGTTTAAGATCTGTGAAAAGCATTGAAGGAGAGAAAACACAGCCATTGAAACTATAAACTAACTTAGGTCAGGAAGACTTCCTAATATATCTTCCTCCATTTGAATTAGCAATACCTCTGAAAGATTTCAGAGATTTTTCCATTTATTTAAGCATTGATCAGCCAGTCTCTTATGTCACTGATCAGTGTCCAGTCTCCATTTCCAGACATCCAATGCCTTCTACGTAAGTCTCTCAGAAATCCTTCCACTGACATTCAAACTGTGTTTCTCTTTGCCAGCTAACCAGTTGTCATGACCAACCACTGCATGTCACCACAGCCTCCTTTACTTCAGAGACTTAATACCACATTTTAATTTGGAGAAATCGCCTCCAAACAAAACCTCCGGATATCACTGGTGAAGTGCTAAGTAGACATTCAAGAGGAACCAACTGAGGGATCTTCAATAAGAAAAAAAATTCAGAATAGATCAGGATATCTGTTTGCATCCAATCATGCCAGACTCATTCATCAAAGCTAGCACACTAGTCTCATGCCAAAACACACACCCGACTGCGACTCCTCGAGATCTCTGCCCAGTAGCGTGGCTGGTGAGCTCTCAGGGCGGCTAGCACTTCTCCACCACATGCAACCTTATAGTTTCTGTATGCTGTCATCCCAAGATGCATACTGTGAGGCTTAATATGGAGTTCAGTCACAGAGAATTCAGGAAGAACATCCATCAAATAGAGATAATCTGAGAAGGAAGGAAAGAACACCAATCACTGAAACACTGTAGTCAATATAAATCTATGGACGTTAGCTTGCTGCTGCTAAGTCACTTCAGTCATGTCCGACTCTGTGCGACCCTATAGACGGCAGCCCACAAGGCTCCCCCGTCCCTGGGATTCTCCAGGCAAGAACACTGGAGTGGGTTGCCATTTCCTTCTCCAATGCGTGAAAGTGAAAAATGAAAGTGAAGTCGCTCAGCCGTGTCCAACCCTCAGCGACCCCATGGACTGCAGCCCACCAGGCTCCTCTGTCCATGGGATTTTCCAGGCAAGAGCACTGGAGTGGGGTGCCATTGTCTTCTCCGGGACATTAGCTTACCTCCCCTTTATAACAACCAAATATGTTTTCAATCCCTGTTTTAGTAATAAGAAAACTAAATGGAAGTCAAATGGGAATAATGTGCCCACCACCGTCACAAAGTAAGTGGCTGAGCTAGGGTCTGAACCAAGAGTACCCAGTGCCTTGAGCAGCCCCATGTAAATGGGGTTAGGTTTTGCAAACTCACTCACAAGAGCAGGCAAGCTCCCCTCTTCCTTCCCCACAAAACAGGGACTGAGGAAATAAAACCTGAAAGTCCCTTTCAGACTTCCCTGGTGGTCCAGAGGTTAAGAATTTGCCTTCCAATGCAAGAGACACAGGTTCAGTCCCTGGTCAGGGAACTAAGATCCCAAATGTCACAGAGCAACTAAACCTATGTGCCACAACTAAGACGCTAAGCAGCCATAAATAAGGAAATAAAAAATTAAAAACCTTTGAACATTACAGCCAAGCATCATATCTGGTGCTTCCCAAGAGAAACTGATGGGGAAACGCTGCAAAGCTGTATTTATTGAAATGCAGAAACTACTGGGATTATTTGGAGGCAAATCTCAGATTTCTATATTTATTAAACCTAAATCAATGCCTGACATTAAAAAAAAAAAAAAAAAAAAACACCTGCCCAAAGCCTCTGCTTTTTAACTTTCCACCTTGGAAAGACTGGCTCAAGCTCTTGTTTGGGACTTCTGGCTTCCTGCTAAGAATGTTGCCACAGTTGGCAGTTTCCCCTTTCCTGGTGGAGATGCAAACAAGACTGACCAGATGGCTTTAGATCCTGGCCCAGAGCACCGGGCGGGGGGTGAGGGGCCACCAAGGAGCATTTGTACCTGGAATAGTTGGTGCAGTGAGGCCTGGGTGAGCTGCTGAAACAGGAGGATCGACTCCAAGTTGTAGAAACTGATTTCAAAGGGGCTCGGGAATAAGGAGGGTCAAAGGGAGCATCAGAGCCCAAGTCGAACACGTTCAGTTCATACTTGATTACTGCTTCCAGCTCAAGAAAATGAGTCAGAGCTGAGGGGACTGGCCAAACAGGGATCACCTGCCTGGGAGCAGAGGTGAGAGACTTCACACTGCAGCTTAGCATCACTAAGCTGGGGCCTAGTGAAACGGCTTGCAGGGGTGGGAGTGTGGTTCCACTTAAAGAGGTAGAGAAGACACTTTCAATTAAAAAAAAATGATGTCTGAAAATAAGGGATAATTTTCTACTGCAAAATGTTAACTAAAACCTGTCCTTCATGGTGGATGTTCTTTACCCAGAGTAGGAAAGCTGTCAGTTCCTTCTCCCCATCCACAGCCATGAAAGCCAGTATTTTTTCCCCCAAGTGGTTCGGTTGGAATCTTCAATAGCTTATTCATCATAAATCTCAACAGGATACAGCCACCATTACTCTGTTAGAAAATTTCCTCTGACGTGTTGCCATGTGACTTGTAAAGCCTAGTAGGTCTTTCTCAAAGAATGGGCTTGGGGACTTCTCTGGTGGTGCAGCGAGACTTCACCTTCTGAGGCAGGGGATGCGGGTTCCATCCCTGGCTGGGAGCTAAGTTCCCACGTGACTTAAGGCCAAAAAACCAAAACATAAAACAGAAGCAATATTGTAACAACTTCTATAAGTTGAAGACTTTAAGGTCCACATTAAAAAAAAAAAAAAAAAAAAAAA
>SJYV01015715.1:0-12084 GCA_006410875.1 Neotragus pygmaeus | reverse complement strand
TTTTTTTCCTTATCATTTATCTTTCTGTGGTTGATTTCTAGTTTCATGACATTGTGACACAAAAAAGATACTTAAATTTTTTATATCTTTTTAAATTTGTTGAAACTTGTTTCATGCCCTAGTATATGGTCAATCTTAGAGACTGAACTGTTGAAAAGAATATATATTAGTTTTTTTTAATGTGATGTTTTAAAAATATAAATTAAATATATTCTGTCCTTTATTATCTCTGCTGCCTTTTTGATTTTCCATCTGGAAGAGCAGTTCATTGATGTCAATGGGGTGTTAAAGTCTCCTAATTTTATTGTATTTCCATTAGTTTCTCCTTTTATATCAGTTAGTATTTGTTTTATATATTTTAGTGCTCCTTAATTGGGTGCATTAGGTTAATAAGTGTAATATCTTCTTTTCGTATTGATCCTTTTATTATTGTATATTGTCCTTTATTTTTCATTATTGCCTTTGTTTTAAAGTCTATTTTTTCCCATATAAGTATTGTTACCCCACTTTAATTTATATTTGCATGAAATACCTTTCCTAATCGTATAACTTTCAATCCATGTTTGTCCTGATCTAAAGTGGGTCAGTTTCATTAAAAATAATAATAATCTATATCCTGACTTAAGTGATTTATTTTCCAATTGTTATTTTTCCTTTCTTATTAATTCTTGCTTCTTTTTCATTTAAAGAACACCTTTTATCATTTATTTTAGGATAGATTTAGTATTGCTGTATTCTTTTAGTTTTTGCTTCCATGAGAAATGCTCTATATGTCTTTCTATTCTAAATGATAATTTTGCTAGGTAGAATATCCTAGGTTGCAAGTTTTTCCTTTCAGGACTTTGAGTATATCTTGCCACTCCATACCAGCCTCGACTGTTTCTGCAGCATGAACAAACAAACAGACAAACAAAAATGCTTATAGACTTATGGGGATTCCTTTATAACCAACCCTTTATTTTACCCTTGCTTATTTTAGAGTTCTCTGTCTTTTGCCATTTGAATTATGATATGTCTTAGCATAGTTTTTTGTGTGTGTTTATCTTGTTTGGGATCCTCTGTGCTGTCTGTACCTGGATATCTGCTTCCTATTTTTTAGGTTTGAAAAGTTTTCATCCATAATTTCTTAAAGTACATTTTGACCCCATTTTCTCTTACTTTCTCTTCTGGAATCCTTATTATGCACAGCGATATGCTTTATGTTATTCCATAGGTCTCTTATATTGCTTTCTTTTTTCTTCATTTGGCTTTCTGTCTGTTATCTGGATTGGATAATTACCATTATTCTATCTTCCTTAGATCAACTTATTCATTTTATGCAATATTTAGTTTGCTGCTTAGAGCCTTTATGCCAGCTTTTGTCTCAGCAACTGTTTTCTAATTGTAATTTGTTCTTCTTTAGAGTTTCTATTTTTATAGTGATCTGCATTTCAATTAATAAACTTTCTTAATTCCTTCACTCTTTTTATTGCCTCAATTTTGAATTTAGGAACTGGTTTCATTGCTTGTTCTTTCAAAGGATTTTCTATTGTATTTAATTAGAAATGGTCCTTTTGCTTCTTCATTTTACTTGTTTTCTTGGTTTTATGGATTTAGGAAAAATAGTTACCTATTATGGTCTTGACAGGCTCTGTTTATGTGGGAACATCTTTAAGTAACCTTTCCCAGGTGGTTCACTGGTAAAGATTCCACCTAACAATGGAGGAGACACAAGAGACACAGGTTTGATTCCTGGGTTAGAAAGATACCCTGGAGTAGGAAATGTCAACCTGTTTCAGTATTCTTTCCTGGAAAATTACATGGACAGAGAAGACTGGCATGGTTTTGGCCTATGGGGTTACAAAGATTCAGACATGAATGAGCATAACATTCATATCCTTGAGTAGCTTATGAGAGGCCAATATTTTTGATGTGGGCTATTGTTATCATGGATGACTAGAGTGTCTTTTCTCAGTATGTGTTGGCAATGTCATAAGTAGTGTGACTGGTGTTGTGGCCAGAAACTCACTAGATATTAAGCAGACTCTCTTCACTCTGTGGTTGTCACACCTCTGTTGGGAGCAGGGTCTTCTGCCTAGTTGTTGGAATAGATCCCCCAGATCTGTTTCTGAGCTATGATGTTGAGTAGGAATGAATGGAATATTTCTGGGGAGAGAGGAGCCTCTGAGTATTCCTCCATAGAAACTGCTCACAAGGAACTGCAGTCTATGGTGTCATCTGTCTTCTGTTTTATATGCTCACATAATATATTGTTTTGGCACTCTCATCAGACCTTCTTCACCTGTGAGAATGCCAGGAATCATCCTAGATATCCTTCAGGTGTTGGCTCCACCTCTGTGTACATGGACCCACAAAGCCTGCAGCTTCTAACTCAGTACCCACTTAAGCCATGGAAGCACGAGTAATCTACTGGGATGTCCTGAACACATTAACATCTCAAAATTGCTGAACATGGTTCTGATTTTAGCCGTTTTCAAAGTCACATGACTCCTGGTGATCAGCCCAATTGCAACCTTGCCTCCTTCAGTATATGGTCAACTACCCAGGCTTTTGTGCTCCGAGTGTTAGAAGGATACCAAGAATGAGTTTGCTATGTCTGGATAATACTGCCCCTCCTTTAACATGTGTGTTAACAATGGGATTTCTATTGCAGCATTTGGGCTCCATCTTTCAAACAACTCAGTCAACACTTCATCCCCTCTAAACTGTCTCCATGTCTTTATGCCTTTCCTTAAGTCTGTCAGCCAAAGGTTGAGTTTCAGCAACCAGCTCCTGTGTGCTCCAACACATGTGCATTTCAGGTTGTGGAGTGCAACAGGGTGACTAGGACCTTCTGTACTAGTTTTTCTTTGTTCTGCCTGCAACATGTGTATTTGACATTTTTCTTTGAGCCTCTGAATCTGACTTTCTGTCCCAGTAGATATTCCCATAGGAAATCTTTCCTTTTTATAGCTCCCTCCTGAGAGTGTAGGTCCTATCTTGATTCCTTTTTAAAGAAGTTTTGTCCTACCCAGTTGTAGGGTGACCTCTCTTGAAGTTTGGTTGTGTGAGATCTTCTGCCAATACAGTAGATATTCCATGAAATTTTTTCCACATGAAGAAGCATTTTTGATATATTTATGGAAGTACGTGTGCTTCAGTTTTTATTCCACTATCTTAACCTTTCCCCTCTGTCAACTTTCTTGATTTTTGTATTAAAGACTAGCTTTTCTTGTTTATTCATTGATTTTATCTATGGTTTTCCCGTTTTTAATGTTCCTGAATTCTGCTTTTAATTTTTCCCTTTTTTCTACTTGTTATGTATTTTCATTTTTCTTCTTTAATCTTTATTTGAATTAGGAACATAGATCATTCATGAGGTATTTTCTTTTCCCTTAATGTAAGCTTTCAGTGCTGTGCATTTCCCNTATGTAAGAAACGAATCACCAGTCTATGTTTGATACAGAATGCAGGACGCTTGGGGCTGGTGTACGGGGATGATCTAGAGAGACGTTGTGGGGTGGGAGGTGGGAGGGGGACTCGGGATTGGGAGCTTGTGTGCACCTGTGGTGGATTCGTGTCGATGTATGGCAAACCCAATAGAGTATTGTAAAGTTAAATTTAAAAATAAATAAATTAAAAAAAAAATAAAATTTCCTCATTCATTCCTTTAGATGCATGGATTATTTAGAAAAGTAATGTTTAATAGAGATATCCCCTCTGTTCTTACATTATTAAATTTATAGGTACATTTCACTATGGTCAGGAAATATGCTTTTTTTCTTTTGTTTAATATTTCAAGATTGTTTTTGTGACTAAGGGTATGCTCTGTCTTGGTGAATATTCATGAGCATTTGAAAACAAAAGTTATTTTGTCAATATTGGGAGGAGAGTTTATTATGTCAGCTATATCCCATTGGTCAATTGTATTTTTCAGATCTGTAGTCCTCCTGATTTTCCACCTCTTCCAGCTCTTTCAGTTCTGACAAGAGATGCTAAAATTTCTAACTATAATTTCAGATATGCATATATTCCTTCAGAATCTATTCTTTTATTTTTTCATGTACTTTGAGACTCTCTTGTTTGGTTTATATAAATTTATACTTGTCATGGTTTCTGGTTTGATTAATCCTTTGATCAGTGTGCAGTCTCCCTTTGTTTCTAGCAATTTTTTTTTTTCCTCAGAAGTGTATCTTACCAGGTACTAATATAACCACTCTTTTTTTTAAATTAATATTTTCATGGTGTATTATCCCACGTTTTTACTCTCAACCTATCCATATAACTGAATTTGAATCACATTTCTTATAAAAATATAGTTGTGCCACATTTGTATCTTTTCTTCCAATCTATGCCTTTTATGTGGCACAGACTATTTGCACTCAAATAAATTATTGATAAGTGTGTCTGTTTCTTCTTCATCCTATTCACTTCTCATAACAGTAAAGATAGGCAGTTCTTTTTCAGGACGTTGAAAATATTGTGTCCCTTCATTCTGGTTTCTGTGGTTTTAGATAAGATCTATCCTGTCACTTGAATTCGTGTTCCTGTAGAGGTAATGAATCATTTATCTCTAGCTACTTTCAAGGTTTTTTCAATGGCTTTAGATTTCAGAAGTTTAATTATAATGTATCTTGGGATAGATTTGTGGGGGTTGTTTCTCACCGAGCTTTCTCTGCTTCTTCAATATGTTTACGTTTTTTTGCCAAATGGGGGAAAAAAAAAAGTTCAACCTTTATGTTTAAAATGATAGTTCAGCACCACTCTCTTATCCTTTCCTTCTAGGATCCAATGATATGAATGTTGAAACTTTCTTTATTAGATCCCTAGAGGTCTATTCATTTATATTTCGATTAAACTGAGTAAATTCATTTGACTTGTCCTTCAATTCACTTATTACTTTCTAAGTCACTCAACACTTGAGTTCATTTAGTATGCTTTTATTAATTTATATTATTTTTTCAGTTTTATAATTCTCATTTGATTCTTTACTATTGCTTTTAATTATTTGTTGGAGTTCTATATTTTAAAAATTTGTTTAATAAGAATTTTAGCTATTTAGATTGTTTTGATAGTAACTTTATTATCCTTTGCACATAGTTATTTTATGATCCCTTGCACATAATTACTTTATAATCCTTTTGACATAAATCTTACATCTCATTGTTTGTGTCACTTAATCTTCTCTTTTCCTTTACACTGTTTTCCTGGTTCCTTGTATGAATATTTTCTTTTTCTAGACATTTTAGCTATTATGTTAGGAAACCTGTGAAAGTGAAAGTGTTAGTCCCTCAGTCATGTCCAACTCTTTGTGACCCCATGGACTGTAGCCCACCAGACTCCTCTGTCCATGGACTTCTTCAGGCAAGAATACACAGAGTCCGGTGCAATTTTGTTGATGTTGTTATTGTTGTTGTTATTTTAGCTTGCAATTCTCCTGCTTACCTCTAAAAAACAGGTATTGTGCTTCTTTTGTCAACTATTTTTTAATCTTTGTACCACTATGTTGGTCTTGGTTTATTCATGCCACTAGGGTTCCCATTGCTCCTTTCTGGTTCGTCATGAGGAATAGAGTTTTCCCAGTCTGGGAAAGCTGATACTTCTTGATGGTAAAACTGAGTATCCAACCCATGAATATAAGTTATTCCTAGACAAGTACTGGTATTGCAGACTGCTGTTGTCTAGGCAGAGGAGGGTAATTTCAGGCCCAGAAGGACAAAGCAGCTTTCCAATTAATGTTGTTTGTTTGTTTTAGAATCCTCTCTCTTGCTTTCTCCCACCCACTTTTCCCAATCCAACAGCTGACAGGTAACTCAGGTGGAGGAAGAGAACTTCAGGCCCATCAGAAGGGGACAACATTTACAGAAAAAAAATTCCTTATTGTAACAATATCTTTTGCTGGCCCCCCAACCATATATGTCCTTGAGTCAGGGAGGAAAGTTGTCTATAATTTTGCAATAATGATGTTTCTTACAAAAAAAAATGGAATCTTCATGTAATAGAAATAATTTAAATAAAATCTCCAAAGAGTTGGCTAAATTTTTTAATTGGAGAAGAGATTTTGCCTTTTAAAACAATTATCACAATGTTTTTTTCTTTTCTCTTTTATGACTATTTTTCCTCGTTGTCTAAAGTTGTTAAATAGTCTGCTTTTTATAATTAAATCTGTTATACATATTTTCACCTGGCATACTGAAGTTTATAGAATTTATTACTGGGCATCGACAATATATATTCAAGTTCTTACCAGGATTGTTTAGGGAAAACTGTAATTAATAATATGAATTTAAACTAGCTATTATATGTGATGCTTTCTGTGAGTGCTAGATAATTTGTTTCTAACAACCTTCTGTGCCTAACAACCTTCTGTGCCTCCTAGAAGTTAAAACCCACAGGGTTTTTCTTTCACTTTTAGTGTATAATTATACCAAAAAGAGCTGATCATGTGGAACCAACGTTTAAAACAGCTCAGTGGCAAAATAAAGAACTAACAGCAAGAAAAAGAAAAGAAAAACAGAACCTTATTCTTGTGGGTGCTACTGTAGTTTGTGATCTGGTACAATGATTTAAGGCCTTACCACTGCACATAAAAACTTACAAAATTGAGTTACAATTAGTTGGTTTTTCAGTATCCCAACTATATCATAGCAGATACATCACATATTAAAACTAAAGTCAGTGGGGAACACAAAATGGTGGAGAAGTAATGCACATGGAGTACATCTCTCTCCACAGATACATCAGGTATATATCTTCAACACAGTAGTGCATGCAGAACACCAGCTGAGAGCAGACAGGAGTACCTGACCAATGGAAAAGAATGTATAAAACCATGCAAAACTCGGTAGGATAAAGGGAAGAGGGGGAAAACAGGAGTGAATAAGACTAGATCTGCCCTTGATGTGTGGGAGAACTGAAGCAGGGGTCTGATCCCCACATTGGGGTAATTGTCTGAGTCAGAGGAAGAAACATTTAAGACTGAAAGTGAAACAACTGATCTGTGGAAGCCCACATGGAAAGAGAATCAGACAGACCTTGCTACAGCCATATGCACACTTGACAGGGAGGCAGGTCCCCTAGAGCACACAGTAGTTAGGAGCTATAGCATAGGGATTGTGGAGCAATTTCAGGGTGCTGGCTGCTGTTGACTGTGGAGAGACAGATTTAAGGGATGTGACTGTGGTGAAAAATGCCAGTGGAGAAAATCCAGGCAGCCATGGAAGAAGGGCAATATTACTGAGTCACACATAGGGGGTGAAACCACCACCATAGCCTCTCCCCATGCGCCAGCATCAGCAGCTGAACAATAGAGAGGCTGGCCCATCAGGCGCAAGATACATGGAATTATAGAGTGGGACCCCATTCAGGGTGCTCGTTTAGGTGACTGATGCACTGAACTACACAGTAGGACCCCACCCAGGGTGCCCCATTAAGTGCCCATTGTGCAGATCTTCAGAGTAGGACCCCAGCAGGGGGTGGGGGTGGGCGTTCTATGTGCCTGACACGCCAGGCAAGAGAGAAGGACTCCAGGCCAAGGAGGCCTCTAAATGCCTGAATGGGCAGAAGTTCAGAGAAGGATTGGCCAAAGAGGCCTACTCATTGTCAGCTGCCAGAGGTTCTAAAAAAGTCTCTGATAAGGCCATAACTCCTGCCCTGAGACAGTCCATGTCTCTGCACACTTGGCACCACCAGGGTTCCTGCGACCAGAGCAGCTGCACCACCTTCAGGCTTAACCCTCACTGGGGCAGAGTTGCCACAGGGAAAGAAGAGTCTTGCATCTATCCACTCTGGATGCTCCAGTTATGTCCAACTCTTTGTGACCCTGTGGACTGTGATCTGCCAGGATTCTGTGCCAGGGGTACTCTCCAGGCAAGAATACAGGAGTGCATTTGTCACTACTAGTTGCCATACTCTTCTAGAAAACTATATTTCCTGCTGCCCTAGCTGTCAACTCCCCTGAGTACCTGGTGCCGCCAGAACCCCTACCACCGAAGCAACTTCATAACCTTTGCACATGGCCCTCACTGGGGCAGACCCAAGTCCTCCGGGACAGGTTCATAGCAAACCCCAGTGGGTGAAACACATGCCGAGGTGGAAATAAAGCCACAATTGAAACC
This sequence comes from Neotragus pygmaeus, assembly GCA_006410875.1. NCBI lineage: Eukaryota > Metazoa > Chordata > Mammalia > Artiodactyla > Bovidae > Neotragus > Neotragus pygmaeus. The sequence continues at coordinate 3,988 of SJYV01015715.1, read as the reverse complement.
CAGGGGCAATGTGGCTAAGGAAGACGATCCAAAACCTTCCCATCAGCTGTACAAGCTGCAGATTAAATCCACATGATCAACTAGGCAGACTCTGTGTCTATGGAATATATAAAACGACATTGAGAGCTCCTACAAAACAAAACACACTAGTTCTGAAAGCTATGGACATCGGAGGCAAGAACACACAGGAGTAGGGCCAGATTAGAAACTGAGTTGCCCCCACAGCAGGTACAGAGACCAGCGCAGTGTTGGAGGACAACCTAGGGAGACGAGGTGGACTGTGACTCCCAGCGAGGGAAAGGAGTTACAGTAGTGACTCAAGACAAATATTTATTATTCTTATTGTTTGACTTATTCTGTAGTTTATTTTGGATTTTTATTTTCTTTTTCATTTTCCTTTCCCCCCCTCTGTTGTAGTTGTCAACATTACTGCACTGTGAAATCTAATTAAGCTTTTGAGATTTTTTCTTTTTTTTTTTCAATCACTTTTTTGTTGTTGTTGTTATAAACCTCTGTCACTCCATTGGGCGTTGCAGTTTCTGTGGAGTTTTCCTTAATTATTTTTTTCTTATTCTTTTTTTTTTCTTTTTCTTTAAGTTTTTAAATTTATTATCATTTATTCCTTTGTTTGCATTCCCTACTGTTCTTTATGATATATAAGTCTTCTTTATTTACCTCTGTTTAACTTTACATATCTATTCTTTCTTTCCTTTCTGCTCAACAAATTTGTTAGGTTTTTTTTTTTTTTCATTGCTTTATTTCCCACTTGGCACCTTGCTTTAATTTTGTTTTCCAGTTTGCACTCTAGTTAGTTTTTGTTCTCAGCTGGTAGACAAAAATTTTTGTTTCCTTTGTTCGCCAGGTCAATCTATTGTACTTTATTTTTGTTGGATTGTTTTGATTTTGATTATGAGTATATATGTATATGTGTATTTTTGTTTATACTAATTATCATTTAGCTGGTTTTGTAACTGCCATTTGTCTGGGGTTCATCTTCGGTTTCTCATTTTGGGGTATTGTTTTAATTTCACTTATTGCCATAACTAACCACTTGTGAAATCTTCATTCCTGACCAGAGATTAAGCCCTGAGCCCTTGGAGTGGGAGCACTGAATCTAAGACCCTAGACTACCAGAGAACTAACCATAGGGATTATCAAATAGTGAGAACTCCCACAAAGGAAACCACTTGAATAAAAGATCCAGCATCACCCAATCACCAATAGCATCCAAACAAAAAACAAAGCAAAAATACAAATCCAATCATCAACAGACAGGATTACCACCTCATTCAGCCTTGCCCATCAGAGGGGGAAAAAAGTCAGCACAAATATCACCCTATACAAATCTTACACAAACCAGTGGACCAATATTAAGAGGGCAGACCTAAAGACACATATAAACTGCAAATGAGAGGATGGAAAGATATATTCCATGTAAATGGAAAGCAAAGAAAGCTGGAATAGCAATCCTCTTATCAGACAAAATGGATATTAAAATAAAGAATATTACAAGAGATAAGGAAGGATATTACATAATGTTCAAGTGATCAACCCAAGAGGAAGACATATCAATTGAAAATATCTATACACCCATCATAGGAGCATCTCAGAGCTTAAGACAGACACTCACAAACATAAAGGGTGAAATTAGCAGTAACACAATGATAGTAGGAGACTTTAACACCCCAGTTACACCAATGGACAGATCATCAAAAGAGAAAATTAATAAGGAAATATCAGTCTTAAATGATACATGAGATAAGATGGATATAATTGATAACTTCAGGACATTCCATGCAAATGCAGAATAATATACCTTCTTCTCAAGTGCACAGGGGACATTCTCCAGAAAAGACCACATCTTGGGTCAGAAATAAAACCTCAGTAAATTTAAGAAAATTAAAATTATATCAGGCATCTTTTCCCACCACAATGCTATGAGACTAGATACCAATTAGAAGAGAAAAAAACTGTAAAAAATACAAATACAAGGAGATTAATCAATATGTTTCTAAATAACTAACAAGTTACTGAAGAAATCAAAGGGGAAATTAAAAAAAAAATTCTAGAAACAACTGATAATGAAAACACGGCAACTCAAAACCTATGGGATGCAGCAGAAGCAGTTTTAAGAGCGAAGTTTATAGCAATGCAATCTACCTCAGAAAACAAGAAACGTATCAAATAGAAAACCTAACTTTATACCACAAACACTTGGAAAAAGAAGGACAAAAACACCCCAAAATTAGCAGGAAGAAATAAATAATAAAGATTAGAGCAGAAATAAATGCAAAAAAAAAATTAATCAATCTAAAATTTGGTTCTTGGAGAAGGTAAACAAAATTGACCAACCTTTCTAATCAAGAAAGAAAGATAATTTCCAAATCAACAAAATAAAAGTGAAAAAGGCTAGGTTACAGCAAACAATATAGAAATACAAAGGATTATAAGAGACTATTATGAACAACTATATGACAATAAATAGATATCCTGGAAGAAATGGAAAGATACTTAGAGAAGTTTAATCTTCCAAGGCTGAACCAGGAAGAAATTGAAATTATGAACAACTCAACTACAAGCACTGAAACTGAAGCTGTGATTAAAAAAATCTCCCCAAAAACAAAAGCCCAAAACCAGATGGCTTCACAGGAGAACTCTATCAAACATTTAAAGCAGAGCTAATGCCTTTTCTTCTAAAGCACTTTTTCAAAAAATTGCAGAGGGAAGAACATTTCCAAACACATTCTATGAGGCTGCCATCACCCTGAGACCAAAACCAGACAAAAATAACATAAAAAAAGGAAACTACAGGCCAATATCACTGATGAACATAGATGCAAAAATCCTCCACAGAGTTATAGCAAACAGAATTCAACACCACATTAAAAAGCTCATACACCATCATCAAGTTATGTTTATTCCAGGGATGCATGGATTCTTCAATATACACAAATCAATTAATATGATACATCATATTAACAAACTGAAAGATAAAAACCTATGATAATCTCAATAGATACAGAAAGAGCCATTGATAAATTTCAGCACCCATTTTTGTTGGAAACTCTTCAACCAATGGGCATAGAAGGAACCTACCTTAACATAGTAAAGGCCATATATAATAGGCCTCTAGCGAACATTATTCTCAATGGTGAAAAACTGAAAGCATTCCCCCTAAGATCAGGAACAAGACACGAGTATTCACTTTCACCAACATTATTCAAGCTTTGGAAGTCATAGCTATAGCAATCAGATAATAAAAAGAAATAACAAGAGTCCAGATCAGAAAAGAAGTAAAGCTCTCATTGTTTGCAAATGACATGATACTGTATATAGAAAACCCTAAAGATAGTATCAGAAAATTACTAAAGCTAATCAGTGGATTTAGCAAAGTTGCAGGATACAAAATCAATACACAGAAATCATGTGCATTGCTATATACTAACAATGAAAAATCAGAAAGAGGAATTAAAGAATCATTTCCATTCACCATTGCAACAAAAAGAATATAAAATCTAGAAATAAACTCACCTAAGGAGATCAAAGAGACTGGTACATAGAAAATTATGACACTAATGAAAGAAATCAAAGATGACAGAAACAGATGGAGAGATATTCCATCTTCCTGGGCAGGTAGGAAGAATCAATATTGTGAAAATGACTATACTACCAAATGCAATCTACAGGTTCAATTACAAATTACCAATGGCATTTTTCACAGAACTAGAATAAAAAATATTCACAATTCATACGGAAACACAAAAGACCCCAAAAAGCCAAAGCAGTCTAGAGAAAGAAGAATGGAGCTGGAAGAGTCAACCTTCCTGACTTCAGATTAGACTACAAACCTACAGCATCAAGACAGTATGGTACTGGCACAAAATCAGAAATATAGACCAATGGAACAAGATAGAAAGCCCAGAAATAAACCCATGCACCTTATGAGTACCTTATTTTTGACAAGGGAGGCAAGAATATACAATGGAGC
>SJYV01015709.1:0-21633 GCA_006410875.1 Neotragus pygmaeus | reverse complement strand
TATATATATATATATATTACCTTTTTATTTTCTAAAGCTTTAATGAAAATATTGAACACAGTATAAAATATAAATCCTTTTTAAGAATAGTCACTAGAAATATAATAATGCTTATATCTCAGAGTAAAAGTTTAAAAACCTCTGGGCTAAAGAACAGCAGACTGATCAGATAAATTATTTACTTTGTTCTTCAGATAGTACATATGCTTTACTTCCTCCAAGAAGCTTTTCTTAATGACTCGACTTCATTCTTAAGATTTATGAATGTTTAGCTTTCAGTTAAGTTTACAGTCATATTTTTGAGTGTTAAAGTTGTCTTTTGCATATTTCTTTGTTAATAGTGACTGAAGCAGGGTTTGCAGTCTTGTCTTCTCCTGTCTCTCCTCTCCAACATGCACTGCCTCCCACTGCAGTCCTCACTGCGACGCCCAGCACATAGTGACTCAGAGCTTTAACTTTTAGCCAGTCAGAACCATGAATTAGTTGTCTTAATATTAAAAGAGAAATGGATTCATAGGCCAAAGAACATTGTAGCATTGGCTTATATTGTTTTTGTTGAATAAACTGATGAGATAAAAGATTGATACTGTTAAAGGTGGGAGAGAATAAACACAATATGTAGATTTCATTCAGCTAGTAAGTTAATTCTATATAGACCAGGGAGGATTCTCTTTCCTCTAAGGCTAAGCTAGTTCACATTGTACTGTATCCAGTAGAAGAAGAGGTTGTATTTGTGATATGATCCTGTCATATTTGAACTCATTCACTGAGAGAAAAACAAGTATATAAAATATTTATTTATATATTGTTGTGAAAAATGTGAAACACTGAACCAGATATTTTACATTTGCACTGCTGCTGCTGCTGCTGCTGCTAAGTCGCTTCAGTCATGTCTGACTCTGTGCAACCCCATGGATGGCAGCCCATCAGGCTCCACCATTCCTGGGATTCTCCAGGCAAGAAAACTGGAACAGGTTGCCATTTCCTTCTCCAATGGATGAAAGTGAAAACTGAAAGTAAAGACGCTCAGTCATGTCCGACTCTTAGCGACCCCATGGACTGCAGCCCACCAGGCTCCTCCGTCCATGGGATTTTCCGGGCAACAGTACTGGAGTGGGGTGCCATTGCCTTCTCCGACGTTTGCACTAATTGCTTACATTTTGATGAAGGCGGTTTCCTCTAACATAGGTCTGATGCGGTGTGCATTTTACTTTTGCTTTTCATTAGAGACTCTCCTGGCTATTAAAATAAAAGATGTAAAAAAGCCTAGAAGTTAATTTGAGATATTTAGAAGAATGTTAATGTTATTTTTTGATAGAATATAAAAATATCTTGCTTAACAAATTTAATGAAATAAGACTATTGATGAGAATTTACTTTTGAATAATGAAAGCAGAAAAATATCAGTAAATGTCTTTTGTAAAACTTACTTTTGCCCTTTTTAAAATTGTGCTTTCAGTGATATTCCCACTACTTTACACTGACTCAAAGCGTTTGATGGAAAATATTTTACCTCTTTTTAAAAAACATGTCTGTAGTTCATGTGTCAGTTCATTTGTAGAAATAGTGAACGAGCATGGTTTTTGGTAATTATACCCTTGCTGTGCTCTTTATCTGAAATATCTTCAAAAAGTTATTTGAGTACAAAAAAAATAACAACAGTCCCTCACTGGCCAGAATGGGTATGTTCATGTTTTTGCTGTGGAGTATAACACTTCTAAGAATATAATTAGCTTTGCTTTTTCTTTTCTCCCTTTTTTTCTCCCACAGCCTCATGATTTTGATGAATGCCGATTTGACATTAGTGTAAATGATAGTGTTTGGTATCTTCGTGCTCAAGATCCAGATCACAGACAGCAGTGGATAGATGCCATTGAACAGCACAAGGTGGGTCTCTAGTGTTTACCTATCTAAAGAGACTTAGGCACGAGTGGTGGTAAGCACCTCTAAAAGAATATTGATCTGTACGTGTGTATTGAATAGCTGAACATAATATTTTGGATTGTAAAAATTAAATACAGGTGTAAATTTTTGAAATGATTTTGTTTCTAACATCTGAGTTATACTAAGGGATTGCCATGATAAATATTTTTAATTGATGATTAAAGCAAAATATACCCTTTTAATATAAATTTATTTTTTATTTAGGATTTGCTTCATAATGAATGCCTGTTATATGATCTGGGTAAAAGGATTCTTGAAAAAACATCGTTGTAAAATCCTAATGTTTGAAACCTTCAGTGTTAATTTTTATTGTCATTTGTAACCATTTGGATAAATCCTTAGTATAATCATGTGTAAATTGTTAAATTTTGGTAAATATAAAGTTTTCCAATAAACTTTGAAAAAGTCTTTCTTAAATGTATAAGCCATAGTCTTGAAATTTAAAGCTAATTTTTGACTTCTGTATGAATAATTGATATATAGACTAAAGAAATATATTTTTAAAAATCTCTGTTATTAGCTAATTCAGTATTTCATGGTAAAACAAGGAATAGGGAAAGTTACAAATTCACCATGCCATTCCTGAAGAAAACTGAATTTGTTCATATACTTGTCTGTACTTGTTCATTTGGGTTTCACAGAGTTGTGGTTGAAACACCTGTTTTGGTTATTTAACAGGCACAAAACATGTACACATATACACACAACAAGAAAAACTAGTCAGGCCTGGGATACTGCAGGCACTTTCTTCTTGATATTGATCATGCACTAGGTTTATTTTTTAATTATAAATTTTTCCAGCCTAAGGAAATGTGGCTCTCATGCTTTCCTTTTGTCCTTGTTTTAACTTTAGAATTATATTACTTTAAAGCATTTTGTGAATCTTAGTTACCTTGATATTATTACCTCAGGAAACGGTGTAAAAATGGTAAACAGTTTTCTATTATTTAAAGAAAAGATGATCCAGGAGACATGGAAGCAACCTAAATGTCTGTCAGTAGCTGAATGAATAAAGAAGATGTGGTACATATATACAATGGAATATTACTCAGCCAAAAAACAATGAAATACTGTCATTTCCAGCAACATGGAGGGACCAAGAGATTATCACACTAAGTGAAGAAAGTCAGATAGAGGAAGACAAGTATTGTGTGATATCACTTACATGTGAAATCTAAAAAGAAGATACAAATGAACTTATTTAGTAATAGAAAACACAGACTCAGATTCACAGATGCAGGAAACAACTTGTGACTCCTAAAGGGGAAACAGAAGGGGGAAGGATAAATTAGGAGTATGGGATTAACATATACACACCACTATATATATGATAAACAACAAGGATTTATTGTGTAGTACAGGGAGCTATATTTAGTAATTTGTAATAGCCTATAATGGAGAAGAATGTGAAGCCATATACCTGAACTGACACAGTATTATAAACCAACTATAGTTAAGTAAAAATTAAAGCAAATAAATAAAAGTGAGATGAGCTAGAATTCTAAAATCTCAGTACTTTGGAGCTGGGCTAACCTGAATTCTGACACTGCAGACTCTGCCATGTATGACGTATGTGACCTTGCCTTCATCTCTTCTTAATGTGTTTAAGGGACGCATGAAATAATATATGTAAGGTTGCTTATCAGAGTGGCTGATATTTTTTCCCATTATGACATAGTGGGAAAAGAAAGAGTTTTGAAGTCACAAATTCACTGAAATTATATTATGGATAAAGAGTTCTACATTCAATGACAGTTGCTAAATGTGCATTTAAAGAGAGTGGTCTGTTTTGTGTAGTTGTCAGGGCCAGCCCTCTTAATAATGATTAAAGGCGTTATTAAAACTAATTTCGGTATTTTTAACTGAGATGACGTTTGTTGGCTTAATTTGTTGATTTAGATTACAGCACTAGTTTTTTTCTGTTTTAAATAAGCATATTTGATTTTGTTCATTCTTCATAGTGAAGCTGGTTCAGGAATCTTTGCAGGTTGTCATTTTGTTTCTTCTCTTTGTATGAAGAATGATGCATAAAGCATGTATGTCTTCTATATCATTGATTTCTTTGCACCTTTGAATAATGGATAGCCAGAATCTTTGAGTCTCCATCCGAGCATTGTGACTTACTCTGGGTAACAGAGTTTTGGTAAATTTAAGTTCTTAGAAATAGATTCAGCAGCAAGGTTCTAGATACAGTATATAAACTTTCCTTTCTTATTTCTAAATATAGTTTATTCATAAACAAGGGAGGAAAAATCATTGTTATTCTTCTTAATATTTGTTAAATTTTAATGTAAAATGGTATATACCAATTAAACAACATATCAGTGAAGATTTAAACTGAATTTGAATTCTAAAAATAAATTGAGTTATTAAACCGACATGGGAAGGAGAATATTCAAAAGCTATCATCAAACATAACCAGAGAAGTTTTCTCTTTTTTTTTTCTTCCCATAGACTGGGAGCAGGAAGGTAGTGAGATATTTTCAGATTCATGCTTCAAAATCACTAAAAAATATTAATATAAAACCTAAACTTGGTAACTTTACCATTTAAGCAAGCATTCTTAGATTGATATTCAGAATCAAATCAAATTGTTAAGGTATGATGATGAGGATAGGAGGTATTTTTTATTTTGAGGGTCACCAAGTACTAATCTGGAGAAGACAATGGCTCCCCCTCCAGTACTCTTGCCTGAAAAATCCCATGGACAGAGGAGCCTGGTGGGCTGCAGTCCATGGGGTCGCAAAGAGTCGGACATGACTGAGCGACTTCACTTTCACTTTTCACTTTCATGCTTTGGAGAAGGCAATGACAACCCACTCCAGTGTTCTTGCCTGGAGTATCCCAGGGATGGCAGAGCCTGGTGGGCTGCCGTCTATGGGGTCACGACTGAAGCGACTTAGCAGCAAGTACTAATCATTGCTTTATTATACTTCATGCACTTTATTTTCTATCTACTGCCCTGAGAGATGAGGGAAATATTATTTCACAGACACAGTAACCCGTTTAGATTAAACTTAAGTGACTTGCCAGAGACTATACTGCATTTTCATAAGTAGACTCTTAGGATTCAGTTTTATGTTGATTGTACTATCGGTTACTGTTGGCGGAATATTTGAAAATAGTTCCTACAGGTTCACTTCCTGCAGGTTGGAGTGTGTTGTCTCAGTTCTGCTACCATATACATACCATATATATATATATATATATATATATATACACAGGATATATGTCAACTCATCTTTCTGCCCATGGATTGCCATAACAGCGTTACATTGTAGTGTTTAAGCACTGGAGACTGGGGTCCATGACACCACCTGTCTTTGTGATGGCTGGACAGTACACTTGGAACAGTGGACCTGTCTTTTTCTCTTCTGATGTCATCAGATGGCCCTGCCACTCCATTGCCTTTTCTTGCTGTTAGGCCTCTGTTAGGGCTTCCCTGATAAGTTTGGCTGGGGAAACTGGAGGTTTCTGTTCTTTACATGCCAGGAAGCTGTTATTCGAATTATGATAACCTTTATATATCAATCAATTTCACACGTACATCCATACATGGATACTTACATACATATCAGGAATTCTATACATATCAGGAACCTCTTCAACTAGGATAATATGGTAGAGGTGATATTGATGATAGCAAACATTTCTGAGGATTACAGTGTGCCAGATAGAGTAATAAACACTTCCTATGCTTTTTCACATTTTGCTCTCACAACCTTGTGAGATTAACATTATTGTCCTATTTTTACACATTAGGAAAATGAGACATAGAGAGATTAAGTAACTTGTCCAATGTTAAACTGCCAATTAGTGAAGGGGCCAGCATTCAGACCTAGGTCTGTATGACCTGAGAACCGGAACTTCTGTCCAGCAAACACTTCTGCCATCCTATAAGCATTCATAGCAGATGTATTTTGTTGACTGAAATCTTGAAATGTGATTCAAATCTTGACTGTGATTCAAATCTTCTTGAATCACAGTGTTCGCATATTTTTTATATGTCCTTCATATCTCTGGTGTTTGTTTTGAACCATAAACTTCTTAAAGGCTCAGGGACATAACTTTTTTGTAGGAATCGGCAAAGCTGTTTTCCAGTTGAAATAATTTACAGTATTGTAAAACATTTTATGGGGAAAATTTGTAATTTAAGGAGTTGTTTTTTCCCTTTAATCTTTATAGTTAGTGTTAGAATGATTACTGACAAAAATACACTAGGGTTCTGTTTTCTTTATCTAGCTCTGTTGTTTTGTCCTCTTTGGTATTCATTCCATATTGCTCAGTACAAGAAAAGTTAATATGATTTCATGATTTAATTTTTGCAATATATTAGAAATTGCATAATTCAGCGTAACATTAAACAAGTAGTCCCTGTGGAAAGAAGTTATTTCTGAGGTCTTTCTTAAATTCAGGGATTCTATTTTAATGTAAAATATAGAAAGGGGAATATGTATACCAAACCAGTAATTTTATTTAAAATAGTGTGCTGGCTTTATATATGTGGAATCCATTCATACTTTGCATTTCCCCTTAGGAATTGAAACAACACTAAATAAATCTTTAAAGACAGGGCTTACTTGATTAAAAAAACAAGTTTTTTTAATCTCTTAGCCATCTGCCATGCTGTCTTTGAGGTCTAGTGAGTTGCTTGTGAAAATTATTTTAAAACTAAAAACTACAAATGTGATGGTAAGTTGGTTATTTTTTATTTGGATAAGTTAATATTATTTTTAGTAAAGATGTATTTAGTATTATCGAAAGGCTTCTGTGAGCTTTTTCTGTGTAATCAGTTAATAAAGGAATTATGATAAGCTATCTGTTGATTCTATGATTTAAAAGAATCATAGGACTACTCCTAGAATTGTCTACAGTTGCAGTGCATGTGATTTTGAATAAACAGAATTTCTTCTTACCATGAAAGAAATAGACTCCCCTACATCACCATTCCATCAAAACAAGAAAACTAGCAGGAATGCTCTCCCTGCACTAGCAGATATAAGAACCACGTTGATAAAGTTGTTTTTTTGGCTCTGGTAAGAGTTTGTAGCAATCATGACATTGCTTTATGACTAAGGAGCAATCTTAGTAGATCCTGAAATTTTGGTGGTCATGGACCACCCATATTCCCTATATTTTGTAAATTATCTAAGACCTAAGCAGTCATAGGAAAGTATACAATTTAGGGAGGCAGAATCCAGATAATTTTTTACAGATGTTGATTTTCTGTGGTGAGAATCTACAGGCAGTTGTTTTACAGTTTAATGTTTGTGCCTTTGTTCCTTTGTGAAGGCTCACTAATTTATATGTAAAGCTCCATTTGATAACTTTCGGAAGAAAGGTATATTCTTGGCCTGAGAGGTTAAAGGATTTCTGTCTGAGGAAATTAAGTGCCTTTTTTTTTTTTTTAAAGGAATTGATATATTTTACTTGAAATGGGTTATGAAAAAAGTTTCCCCACCAGAAGATTCTCATGGTTGACCAAACCTAAATGACGCCCAAGACTCACTTTAAAGATCTTTTAAAAATGGTATTGCTCTTTGCCATAATGAGTTTTCTTTTTCCTGTGGTATGTCTGGGTCAGTTTGATCTTGGTGCTTTTTCTCTACTTCTAAAAGAAGTAATTTGACATAAATTTGACATAAATTTATTAGAAAACTATTTTTAGCTTGGTGGCAGAATATACCTGTTTTCTTTTTAGCAATTTTTAAACATCAAAGTCATATAAAGTCAGCCCATTTCTGTTTGCTGTGGGATCTTAGTTCCCCAACCAGGTATCGAACCTATGCCCGCGGCAGTGGAAGCGCAGAGTCTTTACTACTGGACTGCCAGGGAAGTCCTTAGTCCTCTTTTTTAATCAACTATAATATTGGAGAAATTTCTTAATAGGTACTAGAGGCTCATTCTATACTTGTCTGCTTTATAAATGATTATCATGTAAACTTAGCTTTGCATTTTGAATCTGGTTAAATTGATGAAGGTTTAAGAATGCAAATAAAACTTTTACAACAACAACTTTTTAGTGTATGCTTTATATAAGTAATTTATGGGCTCAGTGGATTAGAACCAGTTTTTCTTTTACCTTATTTGCATCACACCACAGTGATGAAAGGAAGAAGATGGAATCAAATTTTACTTTCCCTTTATATTCAAGAGTTCTAATTGTGCTCAGTCACTTTAGGCGTGTCCAACTCTGCAGTTCCATGGACTACAGCCCACCAGGTTCCTCTGTCCATGGGATTTTCCAAGCAAGAATACAGGAGTGGGATGCCATTTCCTTCTCCAGGGGATCGTCCCAACCCAGGGATCGAACTGTGTCTCTTTTGTCTTCTGCATTGGCAGGCAGGTTTTTTATTACCACTAGTACCACCTGGGAAGCCCTTTAATTGTTGAGGGAAGTGCAAACCTAGTACTAGCTGCTGGAGTAGTCAGGGCTTTTCCATTTTCTCAGATAAGTTATAGAAAAACCCAGGAAGGTGGTATAACAACTGAACTTTATTAACCAGCATTTATTAAGTCTCTGGATGTTTCTCTCCTTAGAATGAGGAATTTGGTTGATTCTAATAGTGGGAGTTACTCACTAGATTGCTTGTAATAATCCCTCAATTCAGTTCCGTCACTCATTTGTGTCCAACTTTTTGCAGACCCATGGACTGCAGCACGCCAGGCCTCTCTGTCCATCACCAACTCCCAAAGCTTGTTCAAACTCATGTCCATTGAGTCAGTGATGCCATCCAACCGTCTCATCCTCTGTCGTCCGCTTCTCCTGCATTATGGATTATTGCCTTTTCCCATGGACAGTATGAAAAGGCAATAATCCATAATGGTTAGTAAAATGTTTAAACACTTAAATATAGATACTGTCTAACTATCATGATTTTTAAGGTTAGTGAAATCAAGGAAGAAAACAAGATACTAACTCTTTAATATTCTTAGTGTTTTAGAATAAAAATATTTACATCAAAAGCTTTTAAAATAACTTTCTGTTGCCTGCAATTTTGTTGCAGTCAAAAACTGAATTCACCTGAATTCATCTTCACTTTGTGCTTCCATATGTTGCCTAAATACTTAATGAAGTTTATAATCTTCAAAAAGAGGGAATAAATGTCATCGATTTGTAGTCTTCAGTCAGTTTCTTCTATCTAGGAAGGTGTTTATCTTTTACCAGTAATTAAAGGAAGAATCAGGATTTTACAAGAACAGTGAACCAAGAAGATATTTAGGTAACTAATCTTATTAACCATGTGGCCAGTTGAGGAGAAATAACTTGACAACATTTTATGTCAAAAAGACAGAGGGTCTTACAAATTAATGAGAAAAGTTTGCACAGTGCAATTGGAAAAAAAAAAGGCCAAGAGACTTGATCTGGTACTTCATAAAGAGCATATCCAAATGGGTAATGAGCATATGAAAAGGTAGTCAATAGTCAATGCCATTAGATGTCAGGGAGCACAGTGATACCACCATATGCCTAACAGCTTAAAAAAATAAAAGATTTAATACCAAATGTTGATGAGGATGGCGTGCAACAGATATAGACTGGTAAAACAATTTTGTACTATCTTCTAAAGCTGAGCATAGTGGTTTAGTCACTTAAGTCGTGTCTGACACTTTGTGACCCCATAAAGTGTTATAGCTCAACAAGCTCCTCTGTCCATGGGATTTCCCAGGCAAGAAGACTGGAGTGGGTTGTCATGATCAGGTGAATATTGAAAATTTGAAAAGGTTTTACAAGTATTGATGTCATCAGTTCAATTCAGTTGTTCAATCATGTCCGACTCTTTGCAACCTTATAGCACACCAGGCTTCCCTGTTCATCACCAGCTCCCGGAGTTGACTCAAATTAGGTCCATCATCTTGGTGATGCCATCCAAACATCTCATCCTCTGTCGTCCCCTTCTCCCGCCTTCAGTCTTTCCCAGCATCATGGTCTTCTCCAGTGAGTTGGTTCTTCATATCAGGGGGCCAAAGTAATGGAGTTTCAGCTTTAAGATCAGTCATTCCAATGAATATTCAGGACTGATTTCCTTTAGGATTGGCTGGTTTGATCTCCTTGCAGTCCGAGAAACTCTTCAAGAGTCTTCTCCAACACCACAGTTCAAAAGCATCAATTCTTCGGCTTTCAGCTTTCTTTATAGACCAACTCACATCCATACATGGCTACTGGAAAAACCATAACTTTGACTAGATGGACTTCTCTTAGCAAAGTAAAGTCTTTGCTTTTTAGCATGCTGTCTAGGTTGTTCATAGCTTTTCTTCCAAGGACAAAGTGTCTTTTAATTTCATGGCTACAATCACCATCTGCAGTGATTTTGGAGCCCCCCCAAAATCAAATCTGTCACAGTTTCCATTGTTTCCCGTCTATTTCCCATGAAGTGATGGGACTGGATGTTGTGATCTTAGTTTTATGAATATTGAGTTTTAAGCCAGCTTTTTCATTGTCCTCTCTCTTTCACTTTCATCAAGAGGCTCTTTAGTTCTTCTTCACTTTCTGCCATAAGGGTGGTATCATCTGCATATCTGAGGTTATTGATATTTCTCGCAGCAATCTTGATTTCAGCTTGTGCTTCATCCAGCCTGGCATTTCTCATGATGTACTCTGCAAAGACGTCAAATAAGCAGGGTGACAATATACAGCCTTGATGTACTCCTTTCCCCATTTGGAACCAGTCTGTTGTTCCATGTCCAGTTCTAACTGTTGCTTCTTGACCTGCATACAGATTTCTCAGGAGGCAGGTCAGAGGTCAGGTATTTCCATCTCTTGAAGAATGTTCCACGGTTTGTTATGATCCACACAGTCAACGACTTTGGCATAGTCAATAAAGCAGAAGTAGATGTTTTTCTGGAAATCTCTTACTTTTTTGATGTTCCACCGTATGTTGGCAATTTTTTTGAGTTCCTCTGCATTTTCTAAATCAGCTTGAACATCTGGAAGTTCATAGTTCATGTACTGTTGAAGCCTGCTTGGAGAATTTTGAGCATTACTTTGCTAGTGTGTGAGTTGAGTGCAATTGTGCAGTAGTTTGAACATTCTTTGGCATTGCCTTTCTTTGCAATTGGAATGAAAACTGACCTTTTCCTGTCCTGTGCCCACTGCTGAGTTTTCCAAATTTGCTGGCATATTGAGTATAGCACTTTCACAGCATCATCTTTGAAGATTTGAAATAGCTCAACTGGAATTTCATCAGCTCTCTTCATAGTTATGCTTCCTAAGGCCCGCTTGACTTCACATTCCAGGATGTCTGGCTCTAGGTGAGTGATCACACTAGTGGTTATCTGGGTCATGAGGATCCTTTTTGTACAGTTCTTCTGTGTATTCTTGCCACCTCTTCTTAATATATTCTCCTTCTATTAGGTCTATACCATTTCTGTCCTTTATTGTGCTCGTCTTTGCATGAAATGTTCCCTTGGGATCTCTAATTTTCTTGAAGATGTATAGAGTTTACCAAACTTGCGTGTTGTTGTAATGCTTACCATATACTTGATACTAACAATTTAGGTAAATATTACTAGATTTTTAGCTGATTCCTTGTATCTTTTTTAGTCTGTAAATTGCTTGTAAAATGTTTCTTTAAATAAGAAAGATGGGGGTGGGGGGGAAGGACAGTTAATCTGGAGTTGAATAAAGGTTCCATATTGCTAGTTTTAGAAAATATTAAAGATAAATGAAGCTTTGTACTATTAAAGTCCTTGGTTTTTTTGTTTGTTTGTTTTGTTTTTAAACAGTGTTCAGTATTGTATTTTAATTTTTATTTAATCAGGAGGGAAGATTTCTGACAGTCATCCGGCAGATGTGATTCAGCTTTTGCTCTATATGATATGGAAACATAGTGGTGGGTGGCATGGCTTATGCATATTGACAGCAGTGGAAACTGTTTTCTTATTTTACTTGCTGAGTATATCGAACATTCACTGGAAGAAAATGTTTCTTAAAAAATCAAGGTACATAAAACTATCCTTTTTCATCAAACATGCCTTTTTAGCAAATATCTTAAACACATTTTGCTTCCATTGTCTTAATTGTGTGATAGATATTCTGGGCTTGTGTGGTATTGAGGTATGAAAGACAGCATTGTGTTAAGAATCATAAGAATATGTTGTAAAGTAGATGAATGTTCTTTAAGTTAAAATGTTATCCTCAAAAAAAAAAAAATTCTCTCATTTTTCACTCATATAACAAGTTCATGTTCTTGACAGACAAGTTGTGATCATTGGCAGGAATACGTATATATCAGTGTTTATTTCCTAGTCCCTTGTTCTCTTCAGTAGCAACCCCCTTGATCTGTAGAAGGATAGACTGTAACTAGCCAGTGTTATCATTTAATCCTGTGGGAAGTCTTTCAGTGTAGGTATTATTCCCATTTTGCATAAAAGTGAGATTGAACGGATTATGAGAACATTGATTAGTGAGTGGTAACATTATTCCAGGAACCACAACCTTGATTTTTTGTAATATACCCCACTTTGTAGTTAATTCCAGCTTTTTTCTCATGGGTGCATCTGTCACTTGTGCCCAACTCTGCAACCCCATGAATTGCAGCACACCAGGCCTCTCTGTCCCATCACCAGCTCCCGGAGTTCACTCAAACTCAACGTCCATCAAGTCGGTGATGCCATCCAGCCATCTCTATCATCCCCTTTTCCTCCTGCCCCCAATCCCATCCAGCATCAAAGTCTTTTCCAATGAGTCAACTCTTCACATGAGGTGGCTAAAGTACTGGAGTTTCAGCTTTAGCATCATTCCTTCCAAAGAACACCCAGGGCTGATCTCCTTCAGAATGGACTGGTTGGTTCTCCTTGCAGTCCAAGGGACTCTCAAAAGTCTTCTCCAACAGCACAGTTCAAAAGCATCAATTCTTGGGCACTCACCCATCTTCACAGTCCAACTCTCACATCCATACATGACCACAGGAAAAACCATAGCCTTGGCTAGACGGACCTTTGTTGGCAAAGTAATGTCTCTGCTTTTGAATATGCTGTCTAGGTTGGTCATAACTTTCCTTCCAAGGAGTAAGCGTCTTTTAATTTCATGGCTGCAGTCACCATCTGCAGTGATTTTGGAGCCCAGAAAAGTAAAAAGTCCGACATCTTTCCCCATCTATTTCCCATGAAGCCATGGGACCAGATGCTACGATCTTCATTTTCTGAATGTTGAGCTTTAAGCCAACTTTTTCACTCTCCTCTTTCACTTTCATCAAGAGGCTTTTTAGTTCCTCTTCACTTTGTGCCATAAGGGTGGTGTTATCTGCATATCAGAGGTTATTGATATTTCTCCCGGGAATCTTGATTCCAGCTTGTGTTTCTTCCAGCCCAGCGTTTCTCATGATGTACTCTGCATATAAGTGCATAGTTGAATACTGAGATATAAATCATCAATCTCCTTAAAAAAAGAATCTTCTCCATACAGTTAGATCTAAAAATTTTTAAGTCTTTTAAAACCATTCCTGCAAATAGTTGTATTGATCAGATTTCATCGGTTACCCTTGCTCTGGGTTTTTTAAAAGTAACTTTTATTAATTGTAAGGAAAAAGTTACAGAATTACCATCAGTCTTACAAGCAAGACAGTTCTTCATTTTGGTATATTTCTTGCTTATTCTCTGTACATTTTGCCCCTACAACTTTATGGAAATAACAAAGTTTATATCCTGATGTTGGTTTTTTAACTCAACATCATTTTCTCCTTATAACACAACTTCATTAATATTTCATTATATTTTAATTTTGGTACTCATTTGCTTATTCTTAGGCCTTTAGATTGTTTCAATTATTTTTTGCAGTTAGTAGTTACTCCCTTCCTACATAAAGTATTTGTCTGTAATTTGTGTCCTCATAAAGAAGTCTCAGAAGTAGGAGTACTCTACTTAAGGATATTAGCACTTTTGTTGTATGTTGTCAGGTTATTTCCCAGACTGACATTCATTCTTCTACAAAAGGTGTAAGATCTTCCTTCCTCTGCTCTGCAGCTCTACCAGCTTCATTAATGTTTAACCTTTTCTAAGTGAGATAAATTAAACATGTGTTCTGTGACTTCATTTTTTGTTTTTATTTTTGTAGAGGTAATAAATGATTACTGTAAATAATTCAAACAATACAGCCAATACTGAAAACTGTATAAAAGAAATTAAAAGTTCTGGCCACATAGAAATGACCACTCTTCGTCTTTGGTAAAGATTTCTTCCAGATAATTTCTTTGCATGTGTACCTTACAGTTTTACATAAATGATTCCATACTACTTTGTAGCTTTTCCTTCCCTCAGCAGTAAGTTACATGGATCTTTTTGTGTTTGAAATAGATTTCGTTCCTCACTTACTCCCTGAGAAAAGAATGGATGTCTTTTTTAGAAAAGTTTGGTTTGGGATCAAAGCCCCAGAATAATTAAGAATGTTCATTTGCTGACCGTTGTTTTATGTGCATGTATTTCAGGATCCTTGCAGGAAAGAATGAATAGTTCAGGTCCCCTGGCCAAATACCATCTTAACATTTCAACAGTCCTGCAACTACTACTCGGAGAAGGCAATGGCAACCCACTCCAGTACTCTTGTCTGGAAAATCCCATGGACGGAGGAGCCTGGTAGGCTGCAGTCCATGAGGTTGCTAAGAGTCGAGCACGACTGAGTGACTTCACTTTCACTTTTCACTTTCGTGCATTAGAGAAGGAAATGGCAACCCACTCCAGTGTTCTTGCCTAGAGAATCCCAGGGACAGGGGAGCCTGCTGGGCTGCCGTCTATGGGGTTGCACAGAGTTGGACATGACTGGAGTGACTTAGCAGCAGCAGCAGAAAATACTACTTAGACATATTAACCCTGTTTTTTCTCTTATTGGGACATTTAAAGGAGTCTCAAAAAGTAGCATTAATTATTTTGCCACTCTCATCTCTTTGCAGTTAGATAAAAGGAATGTAATTATACCTTTTTACTTTATATCTATGAAACTTCCTTCTAAAAGCAAATATACATTGGCCCCCTTTTCTAGGGAAAATCATAAATTAAGAAAGTTAATGAGCTGTGCTGGTATTTTGTTACATCTGCCGCTAGCTACTTTTTAAATTTATTTTCCTCTGTAAAAGTGTTTCTCGAGTAGAGATATAAAAGAATATCCTGACTTTGTGGAAAGGTGAAGAAGCAATGGTAGCTAATACTTCCTAAGCACTTATGATGTAATATAAATATTACAAAGTATTGTTAAAGATTTTTTCACTATAAAGCACATTTCTCATATCCTTGTCTACTTCTTCAAGTTCCACTATTTCAAAACCGGTATTTCCCTACAAAAAACAGACAAAAAGACTTACAGCAATACTGACTAAACACATTTTAAATAATAGATAATAAATGAATGGGGAGGCTGACAGTAGTTTAGTTTAATTGTACTTCTGCCTCTAACAAGGACTTATAAGCAGTGTGTGAACTTGATCCAAGGAGAAATATGAGCCAAATAGGATTTAAAACAGAAAGTGAAGTATCAGATGTCTGTTTTTAAAGTACCACCCTGGCTACACTAGAAAAGATTTCAAGGGGAAC
Source organism: Neotragus pygmaeus (assembly GCA_006410875.1). Taxonomy (NCBI): domain Eukaryota; kingdom Metazoa; phylum Chordata; class Mammalia; order Artiodactyla; family Bovidae; genus Neotragus; species Neotragus pygmaeus. Next base: position 6,165 of record SJYV01015709.1, on the reverse strand, counting down.
TAGACTAAAAGTAGTTAGAAATATGGAGGATTTATCCAAATGAGATACTAGGTGACCACAGTTGGAAAACAGCTGTGGGAAATGGCAGTGGGAAAATAGTGAAATGGATAGATTTAAAAGAAGTAGAAACAAAATATCTGGATGTTGAGGCAGTACAGTAATGATTAACATCATGGGCTCTTGAATCTGGAATTAAATCCTGGCTCCCTTACTTACCGGTTGTGAAACTCATCACATAAAATCACCTACAAAATGGGTTAATATTAGTACCCATTTTACTTAGGCTTTTAAAAGGATTAAATGAGATAATTCACTTAAAGCTCTAGCATCAGGCCTGGCACAAAGTAAGTATCCTAAGTATTAGCTTTTACTATTGGTATTGGTGTTATAATTTATCCAGTTTGGCTCTGTGGGATTTATATAGAAAATATCCATGTAAAATTGTGCAACTCTTTCATCAACCCTCCTCTCAAGGCAAAAGAAGAAAGATCTCTCTTATCCTTTAGTACTTGTTTTCTAAAGCTAGAGTAGAAATATTGTTAAACAACTTGACTTTATACAGCCTTATTTGATTTATCTCATTTCTTATCTCCATTTTAATGTCATTAAGAAAAAACAGCTGGGCTTCTAGACTCCCTACAAGGGGAAGGATTTGGAAAAAAGATAATGACTGAATTTCAGAGTGTCAAAGTTAGTTTATTTGAAATCATCTTTTGTGACACAGATTGGGTTCTTAAAAGCTTTTGGTGGACTTCACTGGTGGTGCAGTGGGTTGGAATCGACCTGGCCAGTTGAAGGGGACACGGGTTTGATCCCTGGTCCACAGAGACTCCACATGCCACCAAGCAGCTAAGCCTGTGCACTGTGACTCCTGAGCCTTCCTGCTGCAACTCCTGAAGCCCATATGCCTGTTTTACACAACACGAAACGCCCGTGTACTGCAATGAAGACCTAGTGCAACCAAAAATCAGTTAATTAATAAATGTTTTAAAATTCCCATTAAAGAAAGCTTTTGGTGCAGGGGATATACTTGGTAGCTTTCTGAGAAGTCTAATTTCTTCTACAGATTAAACAGTATATGTATTGAAGTACAAGAGAGGAATGCTGAAATCAAGGAGAGTGGGCACTGCTGCTATTACTCTCTACTTCTGTGGTATCATATTGTATTTGGGCACTGTTGTAGTTCTTTGGATTGTGGTAGGCAGTGTCTTATTGTCTTTTACCCCTCTAGCCTTCTTTTAATACTTAAATAGGATGTACAGTAAGGCCCTAGTTAACCCTTCCAGCCTTATTTCACTACAACACTGCTTACTTAGATACTTCTGTCAATGAAGGCCTATCTCAAGCTTATTAAAAGAAAATGAAAAATGAATAACCAGGTTCCATAAATGACCTTCAAAATAGGTATTTTATTTGATAATTGGTTATTTATTTATTCTTTAATTGAAGGATAATTGCTTTACATAATCATGTTGTTTTCTGTCAAACCTCAACATGAATGAGCCATAGGTATGCATATGTCCCCTCCCCTTTGAACCTCCGTCCCATCTCCTGCCCCATCCTACCCCTCTAGGTTGATGCAGAACCCCTCTTTGAGTTTCCTGAGACATACAGCAAATTCTCGTTGGCTATTTTACATATGGTAATGTAAGTTTCTATGTTACTCTCCATACATCTCCCCTCTCCTCATGTCCGTAAGTCTGTTCTCTGTGTCTCTTTCTCAATTGCTGCCCTGCAAATTCTTCAGTAACATTTTTCTAGATTCCACATATTTGTGTTAGTATATGATATTATTTTTATCTTTCTGACTTACTTCTTTCTGTATAATAGGCCCTAGGTTCATTCACCTTATTAGAACTGACTCAAATGTGTTCCTTTTTATGGTTGAGTAATATTCCATTGTATATATGTACCACAACTTCTTTATCCATTCATCGGTTGAGATAGTGGTTTTTCAGTTATGATAGAAGAATGACTAGGAAGCATTCCACTGTGGTTTGAGAAAAATATCTTGAGAGTAAGCAAATATATTCTATTCATTTAGCCATATTGCTGCTGGGTTCTAGGCAGTCAGAAATGGATGAAATCTTCTTTAATACAATTTTTTAAAATATATTTTAAATTTTCTTTGATATATGAGATAATGCAATTTTCTGGAAGTCATTGTAGGTTCAGCCCTTCCTCATCTGATACATCATTAGTGTCAGTTTTCTGAATAAATTGTGTTATGTTTTATCTTTCCAGCTGGTTCAACCCTTTTGTTGAACATTTGGGTCTCTACTGGATATATACATTTTTAGCCTAAGTTTTGGTGTTTTTGGCTTGATATAGAGAATTGTAGTTCTAGACTAGCCATATCATTTTAAAGATAAGAAAAATAAGCTCAAGAAAGTAATGACTGACTGGTCCCGCTGTCTAGTGGTGACAGTGACAGTCAAGCCTGTGTCCTCCCTGTTTCTGTGTTCTTTGCACTTCAGAGGCTAGTGCTTCTGAAGAGGGATCCATACACATTTGAAAGGCTGGACAGATTTTTAATGTTACGTGTGAAATTGTACCAAATTTTATTACAGCAGATATTAATAATTTGTTTACCTAGAATCATAAAATTATTGCCATTGCAACTTACTATGATACTGTAAGCCATAGTCCTGTTGATTACATTGTTCTCTTGGCTGTGGTGTCTTGCTTCTCATGTCGTTTGCTTTAAAATGATATTGAAAGTAGATATGTGGATACTTGCAACATGGCAGGTGTATTTGGTTTTATTAAGAGTTTTAGAGTTTCAGTTTCTGGAAAATGCTCCATTGTCCTTATGTTAATATTTAGTCTTACTTCTCTTTTCTCTTTTCCCATAATTAAAACGGAAAGGGATAATGTCAGGGGTAGACCTATGCCACTAAACAGAGAATTCTTGACACTATGAGGAGGTTGATTTATTTCTCAATTTCTTTGGTATGCTTCTTCCTGGAGAATATTATTAGGAAAAGGAATAAGCTTTTCAGAAGGCAAGTGCTATGAAAAAATAAGCCAGCTTTTTTCTTGTATTTTATACCACTGTTTTCAGAGTGTAGATGGGCTGATTAACAGACTGCAAAATGAGAATAGATGTTTATCTCCTGTGTGAATGAGCCAAACTAACGTGACATGTGGCATGTCGTGTGGCATGTGGGATATCTTAATTCCCCAACCAGGGATCGAACCTGTGCTCCCTGCATACCTTAACCATTGGACCACCAGGGAAGTCCCTAGAGTGCTCTTTTCAAATTAGTTCTTAGGCATTTCTGGTCTTTTTTAAAACTTGTAATTTTGAACTATATTATTTAATTTATTGTGATCTTCAGTGTTCTCAAAAAAATCAAAGATACAGAAGGTAAAGGTACAAGCAAGGGATTTAATATGAAGGTTACTGTCGTACTTTGACCAATAATAACCTTTGTATCATACTGCTTGGAAAGTGCTACTGACCCCCTCTGGTAGCCAAAAGATTATGCTTTTTCCTTCCCCTAAAATAAGGAGTATTATAATAAAGGCGTGGTCTCATTACTCTAATATTTAAAAGAACCCCACCTTGTACTATATAGGACATGTTCAGTAAGTATGTCATTGAACCAAAATGGCATTTTATGTTTAAATAAAACACATTGATGAATACTGCTTACAAAACAGATATCCCATCATGGTTTTTTTGGTAAAGCAATTTGTGTGACGGAATCTTAAAGCATATATGTTAAAAGGGGGAAATATTTCTATAGTGACTGCATTTGAATTCTGCATTATTAATTTTAGATGGAAATCGATGTTTTACAAAAATACTATTTTGGTGATTAGAGGTTGTAAATAAGTTCCACTTTTCTTCCTGTGGAAAAGTGGGATTAAGAAAAAAAGCTATGTACCTTTAATGTATTATCCCTACAGTTGTACCAATGAAATTTTGAGAGCATGTTATGATTTTGAAGAACATTTAACAGTGTATATCCATTGTGACCATAAAGAAATTTCTTCCTACTTTCCTCACCCCACCTTCAAAACACAGATGATAAATTCAGGATGAGTATTGTTGCCTTTAAGGTGAACATCTTAGAAAGCCCAAATAGATGTCAACAACATTGCAACTTTTCAGAATAGTTTAATATCTTTTAGAATAATTTTTAGCCCCTGTGACAAAATGGTTTTGAAATATTGATTTCCCGGGGGGGCCTCCCTGGTGATCCAGTGACATTGTGCTCCCAGTGCAGGGGGCCCAGTGCCAATCCAGCCCTGGTCAGGGAGCTAGATCTCACATGCAATGAAGAGTTTGCATGTGGCAACCAAAAAAGAAAAAGATCCTCCGTGCCACAGATAAAACTCAGCGTAGCCAACTAAATAAATAAACAATAATTTTTAATTATTAAAAATAAAAGAAAAATATTGATATCTTTGATAGATTTTTGAGAGATATCAAGTACCAAATCAAGCCATGTCATGTGAATAGGAAAGGCAGTCAAGCTTAATTATACAGTTTGTAGCTATTCCTTTAGTAAGATGGTTAAAATTTTTATTCTGCAACTCCCCAAAATGATTTTAGATAGCTCCATTTTGTGGCTGTATCATAAAATTACTCTCAGTATTATAATAGTACCTAGGAGTCTTTGGTGCAGTGACAGCATTGTTGCCAGAATGATAGGCGTTTCCAGAATGACGAGTTTTTAAACAGGGGTGATTCATTTGTATGTGCATGTATATTTTGTTAAGCACTTAGATTATTTTTAAAGTTGTCCCAGCGCAGTTACTGACATAGAATGACAAATGAACCCCCATTATTTAAACTGAATAAAATGAAATTGATATTTATGAGTATACTGTATTTTTTCCCTTAGAATGATATATATAATTTATAATACAGTTTAAGTGAAACTTTGTTAGAAATAGAAACACAGTTATTCTAAATGCTCAGACTCAACATTCATTCACTATCCATTATTTTAAATGTACAGCAACATTATTGCTATAGCAGAATCTTTGTTCTGTCATGCCTTTGTTGTAAGGAGATATTACTGTCTTGAAATAGTGGAACCTGAAGAAACAGACAAGAATATAAGAAATAATCTTTTAGAGTCGTAAAATGTTTAGTAAAGCTTTGTAGTGTTTGTTTTTTTTGTTTCAAGATCTTATACTTAACTGTTTAGAACTCACTGATATAAAGCATGTAAATGGAGAGAGTAGATTCGTTTTTAAATAAAATTTTGATTGAAAATTATGAGTTTTATATTTAAATGGTCAGTTTTAACTAATTACTGGTTAGAAATGAATGACATACAAGTATCTGAGGTAAGTGACTTCTGAAGTGCTTTATATTTTTAGTCCATTACATTTAATAGTCCGTTAAATCTATTTAGTCCAATAGATTTTTCTTATTTTTAATTCCTGTCTTCTATATTTAAATCTATGAAAAACTTTACCAAAACAGTACAATAGTTAAAAGGTAGAAACACTGTGCTCAGAAAGTTAGTATTCCTATCAGATGGGAAACAGAAACTAGAGCCACAAGAAACCTAGGTCAGTGCCTTTGTTCTAGGACATTATTTGATAAAAAAAAAAAAAGTCTTATTTTTTTAAATGAATTATATGATTTCTGTAGTGAGAATTCTCTTTTATTGGGATTCTGTTATACTGAAACAAGCTTACCTTTTTTTCTTTAGCTATTTTATTGAGGTACAATTTATAAAATGTATCAGTGTAACTGGACACTTCGAGTTTTGACAGCTGTAATGTATTCCCACCAAAATATGTCTTTGCAGTTAGTGTCCCCACTGTACCCTGGCCTGCTTTTCTCATGAACTATAACTTTGTCTTTTTTAGAAAGTCAGTTTTCTTGAGGTAGCTTATGTACAATGCATATACTTAATCCTTTCATTAATAGTTTCCCTGGCACCAAAATGCTTACTTTGTAATTTCTACCTCGTGATCCCAGGTTCCTTTTAGTGGCAATTTGTTCTTTCCCCATATTTATTAATTCTGTTATTTATACTGTTACCCCAGCTTTCTTACCCCAGTTTCGCATGTAGTTTCTTTTGCCATCCATCCTTTAATTTATATATATATATAGACAGAGTACTGTTGAGTCATACTTTTATCCATTTTGATTTTCTTTGAGTCATATTTTATCCATTTTGATTATCCATTACT
>SJYV01015707.1:22408-42762 GCA_006410875.1 Neotragus pygmaeus | reverse complement strand
GAAGAATTGATGCTTTTGAACTGTGGTGTTGAAGAAGACTCTTGAGAGTCCCTTGGACTGCAAGGAGATCCAACAAGTCCATTCTAAAGGAGATCGGTCCTGGGTGCTCTTTGGAAGGAAAGATGCTAAAGCTGAAACTCCAGTACTCTGGCCACCTCATGCGAAGAGTTGACTCATTGGAAAAGACTCTGATGCTGGGAAGGATTTGGGGCAGGAGGAGAAGGGGACGACAGAGGATGAGATGGCTGGATGGCATCACCAACTCGATGGACACGAGTTTGAATGAACTCCAAGTGTTGGTGATGGACAGGGAGGTCTGGCGTGCTGTGATTCATGGGGTCGCAAAGAGTCAGACATGACTGAGCGACTGAACTGAACTGAATGCCTACGATTGCTCTGAGATAAGCCTTTCTCTCTTAGGCTTCTGCTGAATTGGCTGATAGTCACCACCCTTGAGCTTTCTAGGATTCCTCTTGCTTGATTCAGAGGATCTGTAAGGCACACCCATCATTTCTTTTGAGGTCTTTTATCTGACTGAAGACTACTCTGCTGCATTGTCCGAAATCTTCCCGATATGCACACAAAAGATTCGACAGTTACATTCTCACTTTCCTTTGGATCATGTTTTTTCTGGTGCTGCTCTGGATTTGAGCTTTGCTGGGAAACCACTCTTTAACTTTACTATCATTTGCCAAGGTAGAGGGGCTGAGAATTTTCAACCACAAAGTCCTGGCTTCTTCATGTTTAACAGTTCTCCCTTTTAGCTCAGGATTTCTCAACCTCAGCACTATTGACATCTCAGGCAGGATAATTCTTTTTATTTATTTATTGGTTGCGTGGGGTCTCCATTGCCTCATGCAGGCTTTCTCTAATTGCAGTGAGTAGGGGATACTCTCTAGTTGCAGGGCATGAGCTCCTCCTTGCCATGGCTTCTCTTGTTTCAGAGCATGGACTCTAGACGTGTGGGCTTCAGCAGCTGCAGCACACTGGCTCAGTAGTTGCGGCTCCCTGGCTCTAGAGCTCGGGCTCAGTTGTTGTGGTCCATGGGCTTAGTTGCTTCGTGACATGCGGAATCTTCCCAGACCAGGGATGGAACTCATGTCCCCTGCATTGGTGGAGCATTCTTGTCCATTGTACCACCAGGGAAGTCCCAGGAGGGAGGAGGTGGTGTTGAGAGGGGTTTGTCCATTATAGAACATTCAGCAGCATCCCCAGCGCCTACTAACTAGATGCCAGTGGCAACCTCTCCAGGTCTGACAACCAGAAATATCTCCAGACATTGACAAAGGTCTCCCCAGGAGGTGCCATCATGTGCTCACTTGAGAACTGCTGCTGTTTCCCTACCACCTCTTGTGTTTAAGCAGCAAGAAGATACCAAGTTGCGCCTTTAACACATGATTTGGAAATATCCTTAGCCAGATCCCAGCTCATTAGGCATGTTTTCTGCCTTCTACTTTACCCTGCATGCCGCCAATAAAAGATCCCCTGTGCCGCAATGGAGAGCCAACACAGTCAAATAAATACAAGAAAGCAGATCAATCTTAAGAGTTCTCATCACAAGGGGAAAAAGAGTTGGTTTTTTTTTTTTAANACCTCCTACCTTTCATCCTCCATCTCCACCCTACCTCGTTGTTGTGATGTGGAGCAGATGTTGCTTGGACCTGCCAAGAGAGACTGTTGCCAAAATCCGGGCTCCCTGTCTACCGATGCCAGATAGAAATAAGGAGACAGAGTTCGGAGGAAGTAGAAAAGAAGAGCTTTATTATTTTTGCCAGGCAAAAGGGAAACACAGCAGGCTAGCGCCTCAAGAACAATGCCCCCACTTTCTCCGGGATAGGGAGAGGTTTTATATCCTGTTGAAGGTCTTGCATTTTCTTTTTCTTTTGCAACATTTTAAAACGGCTACAGTTGCCATCAGGTAACTCAGCAACCGAGTCTTGTGTTCCTGAAGTTATCAGCCCTTGACCTTCTTTCTGAAATGCAGAATGCTACAAGAGAGTGGAGGGGGAGAAGAATGCCAGGTGCTGAGTATAATCTATATGGAGTCAGAGAGTAATCAGCCTTGTGAAGGACAAGTCCAGCTACAAGTTTTTGTTACTAGTAACAGCTAAAGAATAACCAAGATTGTTTAACTCTTATAGGCCTGTTTGGCTGGTATGCGCCACAGGCTGTTCACTCCTTTCTGTTTTGCTGCAATAAGACCCACAGGGACCATCCTGTGTGAAGGGGCTGGCAGGTAGGGAGGGGTGCTAACAGAAACAAAGTTCATTTTCTCTTCTTTATCTTCTGGATCTAGAAGCAGGAAGTGTTGCAGCCTGTGGGGAACAGCTGGGGAGAGCGGGAGCAGGCCTTTAGAACCCCTTACCCTTGGAGAAGAAAGGGATCCTTCCAAACGTGGAAAACACAGACCCATAGACAATCCCTTGTTTAATAGCAACTCATTTCCCCAACACTGAGTCATCTTATCAGATCTTCTGCTATTTTCATAGCAGTCCTAGTTACAGGGGCGTGGGCTGCTCTCTGATACTTTGCCCAGGATATTCCAGGGTTTCTGTACAACTCAGATGCATCACGGAAATGCAAGGACACCCGCAGAACTGACACCTATCCATGATGCGTACACACATCATTAAATTAACACATACCCTTGACCTCAGCTAACTCCCGCCACACCCCCACACATCTCATTTGCCTCCATTCCATTTCAATATATGTATATATTCTAGACTCCCTCTATGCTTGGAAGGCACTGGGGGAACAGCAGGAGCAATGTAAGTCCACCCTCAGGAGGGCACAGCCCAGTGACAGAGGCACATACATACACAGCTAAAGCATGGAGCTTGTAGTCAGACCCGGCTGAGTCCATTCTCTATAAAATATTTACTTGTGATCTCAGACCTGTTATCCTCTTTGAACTGCCACATCATCCTCATCTGGTCAAAGGGGTAATAACAGTACCCACCCAGCAAGGTTGTTTTGAGGATTAAATGAGTTGTTGGGTGTAACATCTGTAGAACAGCACTCAGCACATATGAACACGGAAGTGTAAGTGATGGTGCTGTGCTGTGCTGTGCTTAGTTGCTCAGTCATGTCTGACTCTGCAACCCTTATGGGCTGTAGCCAGTCAGGCTCCTCCGTCCATGGGGATTCTCCAGGCAAGAATACTAGAGTGGGTTGCCATGCCCTCCTCCAGGAGATCTTCCCANGTGCTGTGCTTAGTTGCTCAGTCATGTCTGACTCTGCAACCCTTATGGGCTGTAGCCAGTCAGGCTCCTCCGTCCATGGGGATTCTCCAGGCAAGAATACTAGAGTGGGTTGCCATGCCCTCCTCCAGGAGATCTTCCCAACCCAGGGATCGAACCCAGGTCTCCCACACTACAGTCAGATTCTTCACCTAAACCACCAAGGAAGCATAAGAGATGGTAGTGAAAATTAAATGACATACAGTTCACAAGGCACTTGACACTAGGCTCACAGCACTAACCAGGGTGGTGCTGTTGTTCGAGAGGAACTTAGAAGACTGGGGGTGGCAGTAGGAAATGGGCAGGGTTTAGTGGGGTGGTCAAGGAGGGCTTCAGTGAGGAGGTGACCCTTAAACTGTAATATGTTTATTTTAACTCACTTTTATTGCATTACCCTTGGTTTATAACACTATGTAAGTTTCATGTGTACAACATTATATTGCTAATTCTGTACACACTATAACATGCTCACCATCGAAATTTACTTCATCCGTCATCACACAGTTGATCCCCTTAACCCATTTCACCTTCCTTCCTGCCCCTTCCCCTGTGGTAATCTCTACTCTGTTCTCTATACCTATTATCTCTATTTTCATTTGGTTTAGTCTATTCATTTATTTCTTATATTCTACATAAGTGTGGAGTCATACAATATTTGTGTTTCTTCTTCTGTCTTGTTTCATTTAGCATAACACCCTCAAGGTCCTTGCATGTTATTGCAGATGACAAGATTTTATCTTTTTATGGCTAATGTTCCTTTGTTTACACTTCATCTTCTTTATCCACTCATGTGTGGATGGGCATTTAAGTTGTTACCATATTTTGGCTATTGTAAAGGCCAGGATGAACATGCCTGTGAGTGTGCTCAGTCACAACCAGCTTGTTGGGACCCCATAGATTGTAGCCCCCCAGGCTCCTCTGTCCACAGGATTCTCCAGGCAAGAATACTAGAGTGGGTTGCCATTTCCTTATCCAAGGGATCTTCCCACCCAGAAATCGACCCTCGATTCTTGGGACTCCTGCACTGGCAGGTAGATTCTTTACCAATCCGCCCCTTGGGAAGCCCCCATGATGAATATAGGGGTGTGAATATCTTTTTCAATGAATATTTTCATATTTTTAAGATAAATAACCAGAAGTGGGATCGCTGGATCATATAATTGTTCTATTCTTAGCTTTTTGAGGAGTCTCCATACTAGCTTACACAGTGGCTGCACCATTTTACATTACATTTTACTTATCAACAGTGCACAAGGATTCCCTTTTCTTCTTTACCAACATTTTTTATTTCTTGCTTTTTTGATAATAGCCATTCTGACAGGTGTGAAGTGATAGCTTATTGTGATTTTTGACTTGCATTTCTGTAAAATTAGTGATGTTAAACATCTTTTTATGTGCCTGTTGGGCATCTGTATGTCTTCTTTTGAAAAAACATCTATTCCCTTGAGCTGGAATTTACAGGATTGGGTGGCGAGGGGCCCTGGGCAGGGGGTTCAGAGTATGGAAAGGCAAAGAGAGCAGATTTAGTAAGACATTTAGGGAAGTTCAAGTCACTAACACATCCTACAGAGCTCGATCATAAACGTGCAGACACCCCTCCTGAGTGGCTCCCCCACATAAGAGCCAACACTGGCCTCCTCCCAATTTGCAGAGTTGAAACAGGCTTGCACAAGAGGCTTGCTGTGACAGGGAAGGCTGCTGACCCTCATGCCTCCCGTCCAGAAGCCAGGCACACTCATCCAGCACCTTTTACACTTGGGCCCAGGATGGGATCTGGTCCCAGGTACCTGTCCACACAGCTTCCCTGGGGCCATCAGGATGAGTGTTATTGGCCAAATAATGGGAAGTTGGGGGCGTGCCTGGGGGCCTCCGAGGCAGATGGAGGGCAAGATGGAGGGCTCCTTGCTGAGGTCTCGGCGGGAGACGGATCCAGAAGGAACCGTGGTTTGAGCCCCAGACCCAGGTCAGGGATGGGTGCGACGGTGGCTCTTCCACCCAGCTCTGCTTGCTCATCCCTCTCCCAGCCCTGATCGCTGTCTCTTCTGCGCAGTTTGGGTTTCAGGGAGTCATCTCCGCAGCGTCAGAATGTCCCGGCCAAGCAGCAGAGCCATTTACTGTAAGTGGTGCCCTTCTCTCCCTCTGGGTGCCCTGCAGCCCCTGCCTCCAGTCTCCCCTTCCCCACACTGACCACCTCCTATAGCTGTGCCTGCCTCAACTCCTTCTTCTGCCCTCACCCCCTTGCTTCATTCCATGGCAGTGCACCGGAAGGAGTACTTGCAGAACATCGCCTTAGAGCCCGCCCACCTGCAGCACAGGGTGGAGGTGAGTAACCCTAGGGCCCCATACAATTTCCTGATCAAGTTCTCCTATGTGCCCCCACCCTGACAAAAAGCAGATATCTGAGACAAGTCTGCCACAGAAGCCAATGGCTGACCCGGCTGGAGTAGGTGGGCTCAGGTCCAGCAAGCCTACCTGAGCGTTTGCTAAGTGCAGGGGAGGAGGATGGGGCAGCTGGGCATGGGCAGAGGAAGCTAAGCCAGTGGGCATCCCATCCCCAAGTAGCAGAGGGATGGGCCGGGAGTCACCTGCCACCACTCGATCCCGCCCCTTCCTGTCTCTCGGCTCATCCCCTGCCCCAAGAAACTGCTCTTCGCCCAGGATCTGGTACAGCTGGAGGACGGAGCATGTGAGGTCAGCCAGCGGTCCTTGTGCAGGGACTTGAAAGGACCACTATCTGAGAGGGGAGCCATCTGGGCTTGCGTTTCCTGTGCGTGGCTTGGAGCCTGGCTGGAGGCTCTAGCGCTGCCTGGGAGAACGACACTGGCACTGCCAGATCTAGTTGCCAGGACAGCTGTGGGCTCCAGGTGAAAGCTCAGACTGGAAGGGTGTGGTAGGGAAGAGCAGACACTGCATCAGGCTGAAGGTCTGGGTAGAAACCACCCCCAGGCAGCAGTAGATTTAGCACTCACCCCGAGAAAAGGCAGGGAGGGATGCTGGAGCAACCGTCTGGAAGAAGTCAGGCTTCCCCAGTCAGCTGAGCTGGAACTAAGATCCCTTGGCTTCATGGAGGGAATGAGGATTGGGAATTGGCTTTGTTTAGGTCTAGGAGGCAAGAGCAGGGGAGGCGTGTCCAGGGTGCCAGGGCATTTGCCCATGATATCAGGGCTCCTGAATATGCTGGCCAGGTGAACTTGAAGAAGAGCTGGGAGCTATGCAGAGGACAGGGCAGAGAGTGGGGTCAAGGGGCAGGAGGCAGATGGCCTCCTCCCAGCAAGGGCCTGGAGGGGAGCACAAGGGGCAGGACTGTGACTTTTGAACATGGATGGTAGAAGCGAAGGGTATCCTTGAGAAGAGAGAATAACAGCAAAACCCTGCTGTAGTGATCAGACTAGCAGGGGACAAGGGCCTGAGTGGAGACTGAGGTCAGTATGGACCTCTCTGAGAAAGAATCAGGGAGAAGGGCGGTGGGCTTGACTTATTCCTGAGAGACTGGGAGGTAACGGATTATCAGAAGGGGGACACGCATGCCAGCGTGGGGTGCAGCATGAGCAAAGGCATGGAGACAGGAAAGCTAGGTCAGGGAAGAGATGGACCAGGCTGGGTGGGCGACTCTCAAAGAAAGCAAAGAAAAGTAGGGGACAGAATTTGAGCATCCTGTAGCCTACCTGGAGAAGTTGAGACTTATTTGTTAGATAGCTGAAGCCCACGCCCCCTCCCCACACTTACCACCATCTAGACTGTTTCAGGCCATGATTGTCCTTCCTCCAGAGTTCTAAATCCCCTCCTACAGCCCGTCAGTCCCCACCTTGCCCGACTGCCTCCAGCCCTCACATTGTCTCTTTAAGGCTAATTTGTGGGGAGGCCTCCCCAGTGAGAAGGCCAGGGACATGTCACCCCCCTCTGCTGCCCTTCTCCCGCCCCCATCCCTGTGCATCCCCACCTGTGAGCCGCCTCTCCAAATCTTCTCCAGCCCATCTCCTCCTGTCCCCTCAGCACCTGATGACATGTAAGCTGGGAACACAGAGAATCCAGGAGCCCAAGGATGCTCTGCAGAAGCTGCAGGATATGGACGCTCAGGGCCGGGTGTGGAGCCAGGACTTGCTCCTGCAGGTCAGGGATGGCTGGTTGCAACTGCTGGACATCGAGACCAAGGTCAGCCTCCCACCATTCCCTGAAAGGGGTCATAGCTAACCTGGGCTGTGGGAAAGCAAGCCCCGGGGCATGAACACCATCCCACCATGCCCCACATGGCAGCCACCCCTCCCCACATACAATACATACCCAGGACTAGGAAGAAACAGGAGATAGAGGCACAGGGGTCAGGGGAAAGGACGCCCCATCCCAAGCCATTGGAAGGGTGGAGCAACCCAGGTCAGGAGCTCCTAGGGGCCTGTCAGGCTCTCAGTGACCTCACAGCCAGCCTCTCTGCTTGGCTCAGGAGGAGCTAGAGTCCTACCACCTGGACAGCATCAAGGCTGTCTCTTATACACATCTAGATGTGTATAAGAGACAGCAGACACCCCTCCTGAGTGGCTCCCCCACATAAGAGCCAACACTGGCCTCCTCCCAATTTGCAGAGTTGAAACAGGCTTGCACAAGAGGCTTGCTGTGACAGGGAAGGCTGCTGACCCTCATGCCTCCCGTCCAGAAGCCAGGCACACTCATCCAGCACCTTTTACACTTGGGCCCAGGATGGGATCTGGTCCCAGGTACCTGTCCACACAGCTTCCCTGGGGCCATCAGGATGAGTGTTATTGGCCAAATAATGGGAAGTTGGGGGCGTGCCTGGGGGCCTCCGAGGCAGATGGAGGGCAAGATGGAGGGCTCCTTGCTGAGGTCTCGGCGGGAGACGGATCCAGAAGGAACCGTGGTTTGAGCCCCAGACCCAGGTCAGGGATGGGTGCGACGGTGGCTCTTCCACCCAGCTCTGCTTGCTCATCCCTCTCCCAGCCCTGATCGCTGTCTCTTCTGCGCAGTTTGGGTTTCAGGGAGTCATCTCCGCAGCGTCAGAATGTCCCGGCCAAGCAGCAGAGCCATTTACTGTAAGTGGTGCCCTTCTCTCCCTCTGGGTGCCCTGCAGCCCCTGCCTCCAGTCTCCCCTTCCCCACACTGACCACCTCCTATAGCTGTGCCTGCCTCAACTCCTTCTTCTGCCCTCACCCCCTTGCTTCATTCCATGGCAGTGCACCGGAAGGAGTACTTGCAGAACATCGCCTTAGAGCCCGCCCACCTGCAGCACAGGGTGGAGGTGAGTAACCCTAGGGCCCCATACAATTTCCTGATCAAGTTCTCCTATGTGCCCCCACCCTGACAAAAAGCAGATATCTGAGACAAGTCTGCCACAGAAGCCAATGGCTGACCCGGCTGGAGTAGGTGGGCTCAGGTCCAGCAAGCCTACCTGAGCGTTTGCTAAGTGCAGGGGAGGAGGATGGGGCAGCTGGGCATGGGCAGAGGAAGCTAAGCCAGTGGGCATCCCATCCCCAAGTAGCAGAGGGATGGGCCGGGAGTCACCTGCCACCACTCGATCCCGCCCCTTCCTGTCTCTCGGCTCATCCCCTGCCCCAAGAAACTGCTCTTCGCCCAGGATCTGGTACAGCTGGAGGACGGAGCATGTGAGGTCAGCCAGCGGTCCTTGTGCAGGGACTTGAAAGGACCACTATCTGAGAGGGGAGCCATCTGGGCTTGCGTTTCCTGTGCGTGGCTTGGAGCCTGGCTGGAGGCTCTAGCGCTGCCTGGGAGAACGACACTGGCACTGCCAGATCTAGTTGCCAGGACAGCTGTGGGCTCCAGGTGAAAGCTCAGACTGGAAGGGTGTGGTAGGGAAGAGCAGACACTGCATCAGGCTGAAGGTCTGGGTAGAAACCACCCCCAGGCAGCAGTAGATTTAGCACTCACCCCGAGAAAAGGCAGGGAGGGATGCTGGAGCAACCGTCTGGAAGAAGTCAGGCTTCCCCAGTCAGCTGAGCTGGAACTAAGATCCCTTGGCTTCATGGAGGGAATGAGGATTGGGAATTGGCTTTGTTTAGGTCTAGGAGGCAAGAGCAGGGGAGGCGTGTCCAGGGTGCCAGGGCATTTGCCCATGATATCAGGGCTCCTGAATATGCTGGCCAGGTGAACTTGAAGAAGAGCTGGGAGCTATGCAGAGGACAGGGCAGAGAGTGGGGTCAAGGGGCAGGAGGCAGATGGCCTCCTCCCAGCAAGGGCCTGGAGGGGAGCACAAGGGGCAGGACTGTGACTTTTGAACATGGATGGTAGAAGCGAAGGGTATCCTTGAGAAGAGAGAATAACAGCAAAACCCTGCTGTAGTGATCAGACTAGCAGGGGACAAGGGCCTGAGTGGAGACTGAGGTCAGTATGGACCTCTCTGAGAAAGAATCAGGGAGAAGGGCGGTGGGCTTGACTTATTCCTGAGAGACTGGGAGGTAACGGATTATCAGAAGGGGGACACGCATGCCAGCGTGGGGTGCAGCATGAGCAAAGGCATGGAGACAGGAAAGCTAGGTCAGGGAAGAGATGGACCAGGCTGGGTGGGCGACTCTCAAAGAAAGCAAAGAAAAGTAGGGGACAGAATTTGAGCATCCTGTAGCCTACCTGGAGAAGTTGAGACTTATTTGTTAGATAGCTGAAGCCCACGCCCCCTCCCCACACTTACCACCATCTAGACTGTTTCAGGCCATGATTGTCCTTCCTCCAGAGTTCTAAATCCCCTCCTACAGCCCGTCAGTCCCCACCTTGCCCGACTGCCTCCAGCCCTCACATTGTCTCTTTAAGGCTAATTTGTGGGGAGGCCTCCCCAGTGAGAAGGCCAGGGACATGTCACCCCCCTCTGCTGCCCTTCTCCCGCCCCCATCCCTGTGCATCCCCACCTGTGAGCCGCCTCTCCAAATCTTCTCCAGCCCATCTCCTCCTGTCCCCTCAGCACCTGATGACATGTAAGCTGGGAACACAGAGAATCCAGGAGCCCAAGGATGCTCTGCAGAAGCTGCAGGATATGGACGCTCAGGGCCGGGTGTGGAGCCAGGACTTGCTCCTGCAGGTCAGGGATGGCTGGTTGCAACTGCTGGACATCGAGACCAAGGTCAGCCTCCCACCATTCCCTGAAAGGGGTCATAGCTAACCTGGGCTGTGGGAAAGCAAGCCCCGGGGCATGAACACCATCCCANATGATCCAGAGAGACGTTGTGGGGGGGGAAGTGGGAGGGGGATTCAGGATTGGGAACTCGTGTACACCTGTGGTGGATTCATGTCGATGTATGACAAAGCCAATAGAGTATTGTAAATAAAATAAAGTAAAAAAAAAAAAGTAAAATAAAAAATAAAATTTGAAAAAAGAAAATAGGGTAAATGGCAAATGTATATGGAAGAAATTAAGAAAAAAAAAATCACAGTAAGGATTAAATTGAAGACTTCCAGGAATTACTATATTGATTTTCTGTTCTTTTTCTCTTCTTCAGAAAATCACCAGGAAATACAACCATTTATCAGCTTCAAGAAGCATTTTTATCAGCACAGCATCAATGTTTAACCTTTTGTCCTTCAATTAAAGTGAAAACAAATAAACTGTTCTTTGGGGTCCTCTAAGAAAGAATAGAATTTCAATTAAAATGGTGGATGGATGGAAATAAAGTGGAAAAAGCAAACTGGATTTTATAGTTTTATTGCATAAAATACCTGCATTTTACTGAGTGAAGAGAACTAGTCATGACTTGCCCTCAGCATCAGGATTATGGGGATAGTGCCCATGTGGAGACAAGGACCACAAACTGGGTCACCTCATCCTTTGATCACTCATCCAACCTTGCAACTAGAATGATTCAGAAGAATTTTTCTAATTTATTATTTAACCAATGTCATAGGTCAAGTTCAATTTTTTTTCAGAAAGTTATTATGGTACTCATGTATATTTCTTCTCACCCATAAATTAATTTGCTTTCTTGTTGATGATTTTTCTTTCCAGATTTCCAAGCTTCAGGAAAATTTTGTTATTTAAGAAAACACTTGGTAATTGCATAAAATAAATTGGGCTTTTTATTTAAGATGGTATAACTGGGTGTGCTTGTATAGAAAAACAGACATTGTTAGATTAAAAAAAAATTAAGAGTTTGGGAAATGTCAGCAATGGGAAAGAAAATGTTAAAATTTCTGGAAAGTGAATGTCAGTAGAGGAATTTTGGCAACATGGCCATCTGAGCTACAGACTAAGGAGATGTACTATTTCAATTACATACATGCAGAATGCTGAGTAGATATATCAGTACATGCTGAACTGCATTACAAATAAAATGATTCTCTAGATATCAAATACTGTGATGACAAGTAATATTTGTTATTGTTTGTCAGAATTATTTGAAAGACTTTGATTATTATAAGGATATTATATATTTAAGTCACTACTTTAATCCTCACAACCACCTTTATGAAGTAATAAGT
The DNA here is from genome assembly GCA_006410875.1 of Neotragus pygmaeus. Lineage (NCBI taxonomy): Eukaryota > Metazoa > Chordata > Mammalia > Artiodactyla > Bovidae > Neotragus > Neotragus pygmaeus. The sequence goes on along the minus strand of SJYV01015707.1, from coordinate 31,090 downwards.
ATTAATATTTCTATTTTACAAATAATGAAACAAAAGAAAATAGAGCTTAAGTGATGTGCCTAAAGTGACACATAAAGTAGGTGGCCACATCAGGATTTGAGTGCAATCAGCTTTGTTTTGATATCTGAATTGTTAACCACTGCACCACACTACCTCTCTAAAAAAGGAGAGATTGAAATTGTACAGGTTTTCAATAATAAATGTTAACTGAAATTTGAATTATAATAGTTAACTAACAGTACAAAGACTTGTGATGTATATATTTCTGTACTTCACTTCTCCACGTGGAACCAAAGATCCAAAAACATACAAAAACGCATCACAATGATCAAAAAATATACAAAGACAAACTTTCTTCTCTGACTACTGCACGATGACATTAAAAATCCAATAATATAAGGACTGCAACAAATATCTGCATAATTAGAAATAAAAACATGTGCACATAGTATATGCATATATAAATATAAATATACATACAGATACAAAATAAGAAAGGAAAAAGTACGAACTAAGTACTCAAATTGAGAAGTCAGAAAAATACTGAATCATTAAGAAAATAGAGTAAATGATAAAAATTAAAAAGAAAAAATATATATATATAATGAGAGAGTAACAGAACACAACAAAAAAATTTGAGCAGATTCTTTTTTTTTTTTACATTTAAAATTTTTTTGATTCTTTAAAAATAAATAAAAGAAGGAAAAAACTTTTCCTTTGAAATTGAAGTAAAAGTGTTAATCACTCAGTTCAGTTCAGTTCAGTCACTCAGTCATGTCCAACTCTTGCGACCCCATGAATCGCAGAATGCCAGGCCTCCCTGTCCATCACCATCTCCCAGAGTTCACTCAGACTCACGTTCATCAAGTCCGTGATGCCATCCAGCCATCTCATTCTCTGTCATCCCCTTCTCCTCCTGCCCCCAATCCTTCCCATCATCAGAGTCTTTTCTAATGAGTCAACTCCTCGCATGAGGTGGCCAACGTACTGGAGTTTCAGCTTTAGCATCATTCCTTCCTGTTCAACTCTTTGTGACTCCATGGACAGTAGCATGACAGTCTCCTCTGTCCATGGACTTTTCCAGGCATGAATGTTGGAATGGACTGTCATTTCCTTCTCTAGGGAATCTTCCAGATCCAGGGATTGAACACGGGTCTCCTGCATTGCAGGAAGATTGTTACAGTCTGAGTCACTAAGCACACCCCTTCCTTTAAAAAGGACTCATTAAATAGCAGAAATTCACCAGGATTGGGTATGAAAAAATATAATATGCACAAAGACAATATTAGCAGTAAAGGGATATAATAAATAGACATAAACATAAACACAGAAAAATCACAAGAGAATATAGTACATAACATTGATGGAATTCTAGAAATAGTAAATTAGCAAATGACATAGAGAAGTGAAAAGACAAATGAATCAATAATGATTTCAGTAAATTTTCATTGCTATATCTACCGAAAAAAAAAAAGAATAGACCCAAAAGATTGTAGAGAAGTGTCTTACAAAGCTTTTATGAATTGATAAGCTGAATTTTATATAAATACTTCCATATAATAAAAAGAGAAATAAACTTAAGTTCTTTTCAGGGCTAGTACAAAACTGACTGGAGAAGGAAATGGCTACCCACTCCAGTATTCTTGCCTGGAGAATCCCATGGACAGAGAAGTCTGGCAGGCTACAGTCTATAGGGTCCAAAGAGTCGGACATGACTTATAAACTAAACTAACTAACTAGCAAAACTGATACAAAACCAGAAAAGTAGAGGAAAGGTAGAAAAATGCAACCTAATTTTTCAGGTGCATTGATGTAAATATTCTAAACAACATTGCTAGCAAAGCAATTCCAGTCAAATAGTAAACATTGTTGATATTTTTTAATGAGCTAATAATTACTCTGGGAATGAAGTTATAACCTAATAAAAATATTTATGGAATCTTTCCTCAAAATAAGAGATCAAAAAATTCTATTCAATTTTGCGCTAGATTTCAAGATAATAAAATGCAAGCTANAGTAAACATTGTTGATATTTTTTAATGAGCTAATAATTACTCTGGGAATGAAGTTATAACCTAATAAAAATATTTATGGAATCTTTCCTCAAAATAAGAGATCAAAAAATTCTATTCAATTTTGCGCTAGATTTCAAGATAATAAAATGCAAGCTAAAAATACAAACTAAAAATTTTTGAAGCCTGAAACAAAGACATCACTGTTACTGAAAATAAGATTTTATTCATTAAAAATTATTTAAAGGAATAATATAAACCTCTAATTTTCAGGAACTGAGATCAATATACAATATTTAATAGCATTATTGTATTCAAAACACAACCAAATACTTTAAAAACTTAATTTTTTTATTTTAATTGGAGGATAACTACTTTACAATATTGCAATGTTTTTTTTTTCTATATATAAACATGAATCAGCCATAGGTATACGTGTGTCCCCCTCATCTTGAACCCCTCTCCCACCTCTCTCCCCTCTCCCACCTCTCTCCCCACCTTTTCCCTTTAAACTGCCCGAGTACAACAGCTTTGGCTGCTCTACTTCATGCATCAAACTCACACTGGTCATCTATTTTACATATGGTAATGATTATGTTTCAATACTATTCTCTCAAATTTGGAAAACTCAGCAGTGGCCACAGGACTGGAAAAGGTCAGTTTTCATTCCAATCACAAAGAAAGGCAATGCCAAAGAATGCTCAAGCTACTGCACAATTGCACTCATCTTCAGTTCAGTTCATTTCAGTTCAGTTTCAGTTCGTGTCCAACTCTTTGCAACCCCATGAATTGCAGCACACCAGGCCTCCCTGTTCATCACCATCTCTCGGAGTTCACTCAGACTCGCATCCATTGAGTCCATGATGCCATCCAGCCATCTCATCCTCGGTCGTTCCCTTCTCCTCCTGCCCCCAATCCCTCCCAGCATCAGAGTCTTTTCCAATGAGTCAACTCTTCCACACTAGTAAAGCAATGCTCAAAATTCTCCAAGCCAGGCTTCAGCAATACATGAACTGTGAACTTCCAGATGTTCAAGCTGGTTTTAAGAAAGGCAGAGGAACCAGAGATCAGATGCCAACATCCACTGGATCATGGAAAAAGCAAGAGAGTCCAGAAAAACATCTATTTCGGCTTGACTATGCCAAAGCCTTTGACTGTGCGGATCACAATAAACTGGAAAATTCTGAAAGAGATGGGAATACCAGACCCCCTGACCTGCCTCATGAGACACCTGTATGCAGGCCAGGAAACAACAGTTAGAACTGGACATGGAACAACAGACTGGTTCCAAATAGGAAAAGGAGTACGTCAAGGTTGTATATTGTCACCCTGCATGTTTAACTTATATGCAGAGTACATCATGAGAAACGCTGGGTTGGAAGAAGCACAAGCTGAAATCAAGATTGTCAGGAGAAATATCAATAACCTCAGATATGCAGATGACACCACCCTATGGCAAAAAGTGAAGAACTAAAGAGCCTCTTGGTGGAAGTAAAAGAGGAGATGAAAAAGTTGGCTTAAAGCTCAACAGTCTGAAAACTAAGATCATGGCATTACGTCCCATCACTTCATGGGAAATAGATGGAGAAACAGTGGAAACAGTGGCTGAATTTATTTTGGGGCCTCAAAAATCACTGCAGATGGTGATTGTGGCCATGAAATTAAAAGATGCTGACTCCTTGGCAGGAAAGTTATGGCCAAACTAGACAGCATATTAAAAAGCTGAGACATTACTTTGCCAACAAAGTTCTATCTAGTCAAAGCTTTGATTTTTCTATTAGTCATGTATGGGATGTGAGAGTTGGAGNTGAAATTAAAAGATGCTGACTCCTTGGCAGGAAAGTTATGGCCAAACTAGACAGCATATTAAAAAGCTGAGACATTACTTTGCCAACAAAGTTCTATCTAGTCAAAGCTTTGATTTTTCTATTAGTCATGTATGGGATGTGAGAGTTGGAGTATAAAGAAAGCTGAGTGCAGAAGAATTGATGCTTTTGAACTGTGGTGTTGGGGAAGACTCTTGAGAGTCCCTTGGACTTCAAGGAGATCCTATCAGTCCATCCTAAAGGAGATCAATCCTGGGTGTTCATTGGAAGGACTGATGTTGAAGCTGGAACTCCAGTACTTTAACCACCTCATGTGAAGAGTTTACTCATTGGAAAAGACCTGGTGCTGGGAAAGATTGAGGGCAGGAAAAGAAGGGGACGATAGAGGATGAGATGGTTGGATGGCATCACCAACTCGATAGAGATGAGTTTGGGTAGACTCCAGGAGTTGGTGATGGACAGGGAGACCATGGAGGGCTGCAGTTCATGGAGTCACAAAAGAGTCAGATAAGACTGAGCAACTGAACTTAATTAAAATCAAACACAAAGAACCAATATTAAAGGCAGCAAGGGAAAAGCAACAATTAACCCACAAGGGTATCCCCAAAAAGATAACAGCTGATCTTTCAATAGAAACTCTTCAAGTTAGAGGGGAAGGCAGGACATACTTAAAGTGATGAAAAAGAAAAATCTACAACCCAGATTACTGTAGCCATAAAGGATCACATTCAAATATGAAGCAGAAATCAAAAGTTTTACAAACAAGCAAAAGCTGGGCGAATTCAGCACCACCAAACTGGCTCTCCAAGAAATGCTAAAGGATCTTCTCTAGACAGGTAACACAGAAAAGGTTTATAAACTTGAACCCCAAATAACAAAATAAATGGCAATTGGGGTCATACTTATAAAAAAATTACCTTAAATGTAAATGGGTTGGAGGCCTCAACCAAAAGGCAAAGACTGGCTGAACGGATACAAAAACAAAAACCCCTATATATGTTGTCTACAAGAGACCCATCTCAAACCTAGGGACACATACAGACTGAAAGTGAAGACCTGGAAAAAGATATTTCACGCAAATAGAGACCAAATTAAAGAAGAAGTAGCAATACTCATATCAGTTAACCAGACTTTGAAATAAAGGTCGTGGAAAGGGTCAAAGAAGGACACTACATAATGACCAAATGATCAATCCAAGAAGAAGATATAACAATTATAAAAATATATGCACCCAACATAGGGGCACCACAATATTTAAGGCAAATGCTAAGAAATAGTAAAGGGGAAATTAACAGTAACACAATAATAGCGGGAGACTTTAATACCCTATCCACACCTATGGATAGATAAACTAAACAGAAAATTAACAAGAAAACACGAACTTTAAATGATACAATGGACCAGTTAGATCCAAAAGATATTTATAGGACATTTCACATTAAAACAATGAATTTCATATTTTTCTCAAGTGTACATGGAACCTTCTCCAGATAGATCACATCCTGGGCTATAAATCTAACCTTTGCAAATTAAAAAAAAAAAAAAGAAAGAAAGAAATCATCTCATGCATCTTTTCTGATCACAATGCAGTAAGATTAGATGTCAACTACAAGAAAAAAAAAAAAAACCATGAAAAATACAAACATCTGGATTGTAAATAACACACTTCTGAATAACCAACACATCACAGAAGAAATCAAAATATTCATAGAAATGACTGAAAATGAAAACACAACAACCCAAAACTATGGGACACTGTAAAAGCAGTGCTAAGGGGAAGGTTCATAGAAATACAAGCCTACCTCAAGAAACAGGAGAGAAATCAAATAAATAACCTGCTCTACACCTAAAGCAACTAGGAAAGGAAGACGTGAAGACTCCTAGGGTTAGTAGATGGAAATAAATCACAAAAATTAGAGCAGAAATAAATGCAAAAGAAACAAGAGACCATAGCAAAAAATCAACAAAACTAAAAGCTGATTCTTCGAGAGGATAAATAAATAGACAAATCTTAGCCAGATTCATCAAGAAACAAATGGAGAAGAATCAAATCAATGAAATTAGAATGGAAAATGGAGAAATCATATATAGACAACACAAAAATACAAAGGATCATAAGAGACTGCTATCAGCAACTATATGTCAATAAGATGGACAACTTGGAAGAAATGGACAAATTCTTAGAAAAGTATAACTTTACCAAACTGGACAAGGAAGAAATACAAAATCTTAACAGACCTATTACAAGTGCAGAAATCAAAACTGTAGTCAGAAATCTTCCAGCACACAAAAGCCCAGGACCGGATGGCTTCACAGCTGAATTCTACCAAAAACTTAGAAAAGAGCTGACACCTATCCAACTCAAACTTTTCCAGAAAATTGCAGAGGAAGGTAAACTTCCAAACTCATCCTATGAGGCCATCATCACCCTAATACCAAAACCAAAGATACCATTAAAAAAAAAAAGAAAACTACAGGCCAATATCACTGTTGAACATAGATGCCAAAATCCTTAACAAAATTCTAGCAAACAGAATCCAACAACATATTAAAAAGATCACACAACACGATCAAGTGGGCTTTATCCCAGGGATGCAAGGATTCTTGAATATTCTCAAATCAGTCAATGTGATATACCACATTAAAAAATTAAAACATAAAAACTATGATTATCTCAACAGTTGTAGAGAAAGCCTTTGACAGCATTCAGCATCCATTTATGATAAAAAAAAACCCTCCAGAAAGCAGGCATAGAAGGAACATACCTCAACATAATAAAAGCTATATATGACAAACTCACAGCAAACATTATCCTCAATGGTGAAAAATTGATCATTTCCCCTAAAGTCAGGAACAAGACATTGATGCCCACTCTCACCACTACTATACAACATAGTTTTGGTTTTGGACACAGCAAAAAGAGCAGAAAAAGAAATAAAAGGAATCCAGATTGGAAAAGAGAAAGCAAAACTCTCCTGTTTGCAGATCACATGATCCTTTACATAGAAAACTGTAAAGACTCCACTAGAAAGTTACTAGAGCTAATTACTGAATACAGTAAAGTTGTAGGATATAAAATTAACACATAAAATTCCCTTGTATTCCTATATACTAACAGTGAGAAAACAAAAAGAGAAATTAAGGAAACGATTTCATTTACCATTGGAATAAAAAGAATAAAACACTTAGGAATAAATCTACCTTCAGGAATCCCTTAGAAGAAATGGAATAGACACCATGGTCAACAAAAGAGTTCGAAATGCAGTACTTGGATGCAATTTCTGTTCATTTTTAAGGCAAATCAATCAATATCATAGTAATCCAAGTCTATGACCCAATCATAAACACTGAAGAAGCTGAAGTTAAACGGTTCTATGAAGACCTACAAGACCTTTTAGAACTAACACCCCCAAAAGATGTCCTTTTCATTATAGGGGACTGGAATGCAAAAGTGGGAAGTCAAGAAAAACCTGGAGTAACAGGCAAATTTGGCCTTGGAATGTGGAATGAAGCAGGGCAAAGGCTAACAGAGTTTTGCCAAGAGAACGCACTGCTCATAGAAAACACCCTCTTCCAACAACACGAGAAGACTCTACACATGGACGTCACCAGATGGTCAACATCTAAATCAGATTGATTATATTCTTTGCAGCCAAAGGTAAAGAAGCTCTATACAGTCAGCAAAAACAAGACCGGGACTTCTTATTGCCAAATTCAGACTTAAATTGAAGAAAGTAGAGAAAATTGCTAGGCATTCAGGTATGACCTAAATGAACTTCCTTATGATTATACAGTGGAGTGAGAAATAGATTTAAGGGACTAGATCTGATAGATAAAGTGCCTGATGAACTATGGACAGAGGTTCATGACATTGTACAGGAGACAGGGATCAAGACCATCCCCATGGAAAAGAAATGCAAAAGAGCAAAATGGATGTCTGGGGAAGCCTTACAAACAGCTGTGAAAAGAAGAGAAGCTAAAAGCAAAGGAGAAAAGGAAAGATATAAGCATCTGCATGCAGAGTTCCAAAGAATAGCAAGGAGAGATAAGAAAGTCTTCCACAGTGATCAATGCAAAGAAACAGACAAAAACAACAGAATGGGAAACACTAGATATCTCTTCAAGAAAATTAGAGATACCAAGGGAATATTTCATGCAAAGATGGCCTTGGTAAAGGACAGAAATGATATGGACCTAACAGAAGCAGACGATATTAAGAAGAGGTGGCAAGAATACACAGAAGACCTATACAAAAAAGATCTTCATGACCATGATAATCACAATGGTGTCATCACTCACCTAGAGCCAGACATCCTGGAATATGAAGTCAAATGGGCCTTAAAAAGCATCACTATGAACAAAGCTAGTGGGAGTGATGGAATTTCAGTTGAGCTATTTCAAATCCTGGAAGATGATGCTGTGAAAGTGCTGCACTCTATATGCCAGCAAATTTGTAAAACTCAGCAGTGGCCACAGGACTGGAAAAGGTCCGTTTTCATTCCAATTCCAAAGAAAGGCAATGCCAAAGAACGCTCAAACTACTGCACAATTGCACTCATCTCACATGCTAGTAAAGTAATGCTCAAAATTCTCCAAGCCAGGCTTCAGCAATATGTGAAACGTGAACTGTCTGATGTTCAAGCTGGTTTTAGAAAAGGCAGGGGACCCAGAGATCAAATTGCCAACATCTGCTGGATCATGGAAAAAGCAAGAGAGTTCCAGAAAAACATCTATTTCTGCTTTATTGACTATGCCAAAGCCTTTGACTGTGTGGATCACAAGAAACTATGGAAACTTCTGAAAGAGATGGGAATACCAGACCACCTGACCTGCCTCTTGAGAAA
>SJYV01015706.1:2816-13013 GCA_006410875.1 Neotragus pygmaeus | reverse complement strand
GGGTTGGGAAGATCCCCTGGAGAAGGAAATGGCAACCGACTCCAGTATTCTTGCCTGGAAAATCCCATGAAGGGAGGAGCCTGGCAGGCTACAGTCCGTGGGGTCGAAAAGAGTTGGACATGACTGAGTGACTTCACTTTCACTTTCAGTGATAAGAGCTGGGTTTCCCACTCCAAATCTCTCATTCCAAAGTCTTGGCTCATTTCACTACGCTGAGCCAAGACAGGGCAGGCCACTTGGCATCCATCCTGATTCATCTGTTTATCTTTTGAGATGGCTTCTCTTGTACATACAGTTGGAGATTCTTTCCCCTTACTTTGCCTAGCTGACTACTACATGTCATTCAAGCCACAGGTAAATAAATGTCACTTCCTGACTGCCTCCCCATCCAAACCCCGAAGATTAGCTTAGATCCCTTGGCTATTAACCCTCAAATGGTTTGTGTTTTTCTTCAGTGCTCTTATTGCAATTATAAGTGATGACTCATTTGGTAATACTTTTAAAATAATTCATCTCTCTATTCCATAAAGGCCCAAGTGTATCTGTTTTATCAGCACTGAATCCTCAGAACAGTGGTTGTCACTTAGTGGGCAACAATAAATATTTAGTGAAAGAATAAATGAGAGCCATTGCTTTCTGTGGCCATGAGTTATATCAGCAGTCCCCAAGGGTGATCCCTGGACATGTAGCATTAGTATCACCCAGGAACTTTTTAGAAATGTAATTTATGAACTTCTATTGATTAGAAGCTCTGGGAGTGGGGAAGGGCAATCAGTGTTTTAACAGACCCTCCAGGTGATTCTGATTCATGCTGGAATTTGAAGGCCACTATACAGATTTCCACAATAAACTGTGGAAAATTCTGAAAGAGATGGGAATACCAGACCACCTGACCTGCCTCTTGAGAAATCTGTATGCAGGTCAGGAAGCAACAGTTAGAACTGGACATGGAACAACAGACTGGTTCCCAATAGGAAAAGGAGTACGTCAAGGCTGTATATTGTCACCTTTCTTATTTAACTTATATGCAGAGTACATCATGAGAAACGCTGGACTGGAAGAAACACAAGCTGCAATCAAGATTGCCAGGAGAATTATCAATAACCTCAGATATGCAGATGACACCACTCTTATGGCAGAAAGTGAAGAGGAACTAAAAAGCCTCTTGATGAGAGTGAAAGTGGAGAGTGAAAAAGTTGGCTTAAAGCTCAACATTCAGAAAACGAAGATCATGGCATCTGGTCCCATCACTTCATGGGAAATAGATGGGGAAACAGTGGAAACAGTGTCAGACTTTATTTNAGTGGAGAGTGAAAAAGTTGGCTTAAAGCTCAACATTCAGAAAACGAAGATCATGGCATCTGGTCCCATCACTTCATGGGAAATAGATGGGGAAACAGTGGAAACAGTGTCAGACTTTATTTTTTTGGGCTCCAAAATCACTGCAGATGGTGACTGCAGCCATGAAATTAAAAGACGCTTACTCCTTGGAAGAAAAGTTATGACCAACCTAGATAGCACATTCAAAAGCAGAGACATTACTTTGCCAACAAAGGTCCGTCTAGTCAAGGCTATGGTTTTTCCAGTGGTCATGTATGGATGTGAGAGTTGGACTGTGAAGAAAGCTGAGTGCCGAAGAACTGATGCTCTTGAACTGTGGTGTTGGAGAAGACTCTTGAGAGTCCCTTGGACTGCAAGGAGATCCAACCAGTCCACTCTAAAAAAGATCAGCCCTGGATGTTCTTTGGATGGAATGATGCTAATGCTGAAACTCCAGTACTTTGGCCACTTCACGCGAAGAGTTGACTCATTGGAAAAGACTCTGATGCTGGGAGGGATTGGGGGCAGGAGGAAAAGGGGATGACAGGATGAGATGGCTGGATGGCATCACTGACTCGATGGACGTGAGTCTGAGTGAACTCCGGGAGATGGTGATGAACAGGGAGGCCTGGTGTGCTGCGATTCATGGAGTCGCAGAGAGTCAAACATGACTGAGTGGCTTCACTTTCACTTTTCACTTTCATGCAGTGGAGAAGGAAATGGCAACCCACTCCAGTGTTCTTGCCTGGAAAATTCCAGGAACAGAGGAGCCCTGTGGGCTGCGGTCTAAGGGATCACACAGGGTTGGACACGACTGATGCGACTTAGCACCAGCAGCAGCAGCAGTAAGTTAAATCAATGCATCAAACTTGAGTGCATATCTATGGGTGTAGATAGAATCACTTAGAGACTTTTTTAATATAAATTCATTTATTTTAATTGGAGGTTAATTACTTTACAATATTGTATTGGTTTTGCCATACATCAACATGAATCCGCCCCAGGTATACACGTGTTTCCCATCCTGAAACCCCTCCCTCCTCCCTCCCTGTACCATCCCTCTGGGTCGTCTCAGTGTACAGATTGTTAGACTTCACACTCAGAGTTTCTGATTCAGAAAGATGGCCTGAGCCCTAGAATTTGCATTTCCAACTATTTCTCAGGTGATGCTGAGGCTGATAAATGAACCACCTACCAGACAATCCTACAGGCAGCTTTTCAGCACACATCTGAGAACCACATGTTTGGTAAGATGCTAAGGTCAGAGAATGTGGCTAAATGGACTTTGGAAACTGTTGGTAGAGCATCCACCCCTTAGAAGTTCATACTTCACAATGGCATGATATAGGTTCTGAGAAAGTCTCATAGCTAAAGCCAAAACCAAAATCTATTTCTTTGTACCTAGTATGCATATCTTTTATTGCATTTGACATACATGCCTGTATTTCTGGATAATTGATCTATGAATTCTATTGCTACTTTAGAGAACCGTGCATTAATTTGAATTTCCTCTAGATTTTAAGTTTGCTGAATTCTCTGGATCCTGTGAAAAATATCATAAATTTAAAAATATGTAGAAAAGTGAATTTTGCATTCAGAGTTGTCCTGAGTTTGTTACTATATAGTCAGTATCTAATCAGGATACAGAAACCTCACTGTGACTTAGGGTAAAGGGTAAAGTTTAATATAAAGAATCTCACTATAAAAGGGGTTTGAAATAATTACATACTGACAATAAGGAGCATGTGTGTGTACTAAGTCAGTTGTGTCCAACTCTGTGCAACCCTATGGACTGTAGTCTGCCAGACTCCTCTCTCCATGGGATTATTCAGCAAAAATACTGGAGTGGGTTGCCAGTTCCTCCTCCAGACAATCTTCCCGATCCAGGGATCTAACCCACAGCTCCTGCAGATCCTGAATTGCAGTCAGATTCTTTACCACTAGCAACAGCTGGGAAGCCCAGCAATAAGTAGAGTGAATGCTAAAGAATACAGGAATTTCAAGTATAAAAGCCAACGGGTGTCCCTAGGACTGAAACAGAAGACCCTCAGGGCTGAGATCTAGACTTTCTCAGAGAGGGCATGCCAGTGACTCACTAGATGACAGAGACATCTCTGTACTGCCATGCCAGGGTAAATTTCTGAAAATCCCTCTTCTAAAACTTGCTAGAAGGCCATCTTTGAAGGTCCTGAGAAAGAAAGTTCACAGGTAGGTATCTCATTGGAGGCATTCAACTATAAACCTACCCAAGGTTACTTTTATTTCATTTTCCTTCTCTGATTACATGGCTAGGACTTCCAAAACTATGTTCAATGAAAGTGGAGAGAATGGACACCTTTGTCACCATTCTTGCCTAGAGAATCCCATGGACGGAAGAGCCTCATAGGCTACAGTCCGTGGGGTCACAAGAGTCAGGCACGACTTAGCAACTAAACCACCATCACCATAGTTTCAGACACTGAAAGCTGTGTACTTACAGCATGTCCAGGAGTAAGCCAGTAAGTCCTTCTTTGAAGGAAGGTCTGTATGATGCCTTAGCATTTCCCAAAGTACAGTCATCACCACTGGATGGTGGAGGGATAACTCCCCCTGGATTCCTGAGAAAGAACTTAAAGAGGGATGTTATTGGGAAATCCTACAATTCTTGCCTAAGTAATTAGTCTTGGGGCCACATCTAATACTCATCTCCATCCTCCTTTCTCCAATCTGCATCCCCTTTTCCTTTAGCTACCATGTCTATTGGAGAAGGAAAAGGCTACCCATTCCAGCCTTCTGTCCTAGAGAATTCCATGGACTGTATAGTCCTCTTATCTGCTGTCCCTGGATGCAAGAAACCTGAAGCTCCTGGGCACAAACCATAGTTCAACATAAAACTCTTGTTTTGTCCACTTGTGGAAATGTTCCCACTGTACGAATTAGAATCCATATCATTGCAGAGTGTACAGTTGCAGGAAAAGTGAGCTTAAATTCTCCAAGTGGATCATTGGGAGTGATAGTTAAAGTGCCATGCCTGCTTCTACCCACTGGTTCCTAGAGCCACGTGTTCATTTTACTGAGGAACATAAAAGTCTGTGATTCTAGGTGTGTACCTAGAAACCTTGAAAACATATTTAAAAGGCCTTCAACGTCTCTTTATCTCACTTGAGGTACAATCTAGGGTTCTTTAAAATGTTCTCAATTTAGCTCTTTGTTATCTCTGACCACACCTCCTTCCAGTTACTCATTTACTAGTTCTCATATAAGAAGATATAATTTGGAGTATAAATGCACACTAAAAGTATAATCAACTGGACAGGAATATGGGGCAAAGATTGGGATAGAAGTGAAGGAGCTACATTGCTCCAGCCTTATCCTCTCGAGCCTGTATTAAACTCTTTGTTGAAGGCTCAAGATAAAAATGTTGAGTTTTCAGCAGCTTTTGCCTGACTTTGACTTAGAATTATAGCTTGTTAGAGCCTGAAGAAACTTGTAGAAGGACAAAGTGATTTATGGAAGAATAGCATCTATTTTTTATTAAGGTGCATTTCTACTAAAACCAAGGACAGCTTTTTAACTTGGTTGATACTGAAAAATTTAAGAAGTTCCACGTGTAACAAATTTTAGTCAAACAAAGGAAGCCAGATGTCACAACATGAGTGATATCATGGCTTTTTTTATCCCTTATATTGCTACCAAATCAACATGATCCATTTATACAGGCATCCATTTGCTCAATGTATTGTTTAAAACCTACTCTGTTAGCCTCTAAAATGTGCACAGTACTATCAACGCCACAAGCAGATATGACAAAATACAAACCATGAAAGAACCCAGAGTCTAGAGCTAGCCACTTTAATTAGTGGCCAAACAATGGGATTAGTGCTAATGTAAGTAGTAGGAGGGTGATATATCCAGGACTAGAGGAAAACAGCAACATCAACAGATGAGTTAAAGAAGGCATGGCATAGATGATGAGTAAGGGGCTTGACCCTGATGGATAAGTTGTTACTCTGCATGACTGGAATAAAAGGGATTCTTTTTTTGGCAGAGAGGTGTGTATGTGAATATATAATTGATACATGATACAGTATGCTATGTCGAGTAAGTGGAAAATAATGATCATAATAGCAGCAAGCTATTTTACAGTGTTTTCTATCCATATGATATTTGATACTCATCATATTCCTATGAAGGAGACACTACTGTTACATTTACTTTACAGATGAAGTGGATTAGTCTAGATCCCCTAAGAAGCAAAATATCAAGACAGAATTCAATATGTAAGAAGTTCATTACAGGAAATATCTGTGAGGGAAAAGGAAATGGATCAGTGGACGCTGGCAGAGCTGTGCAGACCACAATGCAAGTCTAGCCTGTGTGAAGAAGAAAAGGAAGGAAGAAATACTGAGTGAAAGAGTTTAGCATTGTAGTGAATCTGAGGATGTTCCACAAGGCCAATGAGATGTTTTCAGACCAGACAGAACTTTCAGAGGAATGTTGTGTACCCCAGAATTATGCCTGCTTCAGGAGCCCTTCTGTTTTCAGTCCCTTCTCGGTGGAGCCTGTGGGAAGCGTGGCCTCAGTGTGAATGTGCGCCTGAATTTCAGAGTGCAAACCCAGGGCCATCAGTCCATCTGAACCCCAATGCAATCAGAGATCTGAAAGGCACACACTCAAGGTCACCACAGAAAGAAATCGTTGAATGGAGATAATTCCACTGAGGCCACAGAGATAAAAAGTGGCAGAATCTCAGACAGTTTGGTTCCAAACTCAAGCAACAGCATAGTACATCCAAAGTAGGAAAAAGTCATATTAGATTTCTATTTGAAAATGGTCACTTCAATAACCACATGATAGTTGGCATAACATAATGAAAATAAATTTAAATAGGAAAGACCAGAAAGAAGTGTGGTGAAGTCAATAAGAAAAGAAGTTTTGAGGATCTAATAAAAAGAGGTAGCAGTAAAGAACAGGGGGATTTCAAAGATACCGAGTCAGTAGAATCAACAGGATTTGGTGACTGACAGAATATGAAGAAGGAGAAGGAAGTGTGGCAAATGTCATATATGTTTCTAGAGTTAGGAGACTGAGACTATCCGCTGAAGCCGAGAACAGTGCTGTGGCAAGAAGAGAGTGAATTCTTGCATTGGATTTATGGGGTTTGAGAAGTTACTATGTATCTAAGAATTTGCTAGGCACAGTGGGACCCTCTAAAGAAATATAAATTTGATTTTTTGTTTGATAGACTTTAATTATTTACCATTATTTTATACAACTTAACAGATAATACTGGAATGTAGGTATGTTTATAGAAGTAAGCACTTTATTGGTGTTGAGATGTATATTAGTAACATTGGCTATCTCTTCCAAGGTCATATAGCTCACGAAACACAGGATCTTCTGTAATAGATCATTGTAAATTGTTGCACTGTAAAGTGTACTTTCCAGTGCTCTGTCCTCTGCTCAAACTTTTCCCTTTGAATGTAAGATGATAGAAAATTTGAAGATATGAGTAGATACATCATTGAAGCTTCAAACAACAGACTCAGAGAACTGTTTCATCCTGTGAGAATCACAACTTACATTGCATAATTTGTTTGCATTTATAAGCTCTTGAACATATTTCAAAAGTGGATCTTCAGAATAAACCTCTGACAGTCTGAGAATGTGCCCATTCTAAAAACTATTTTTATTAAGTCACTAAGTCATGGATGAGTCTTTGTGACCTCATGGACTGCAGCAAGCCAGGCTTCCCTGTCTTTCACTACCTCCTGGAATTTGCTCATGTCCATTGAGTCAGTGTTGCTGATTCATCCTTTCCTTGTGTCTCAGACAGTAAAGAATCTGCGTGAAATGTAGGAGACCCAGAATTGACCCCTAGCTCAGGAAAATCCCCTGGAGAAGGGAATGGCTATCCACTCTTTTGCCTGGATACCCACAGCATTCTTACCTGGAGAATTCCATGGACAGAGAAGTCTGGCAAGATAGTCAGTCCATGGGGCTGCAAAGAATCGGACACAACTGAGCGACTCACACTTTCACTTTCGTTTTTAAGATGGACACAAAAGTTCAGTGGTGGAAGTGATTTACCCAAAGTCACAGAATCCTGGATGAGAAGCCAAGATACGATACCAAGTCTTCTGGCTCCATGTTTAGAAGCTGAGTTATGGAAAATTCATGAGTTCAGAAGTGGAAAAATCATAGTTATGCCCCATGAGGACTTATTCAGTGCCAGAAGATAGGCATGACTAGAAGGCAGGAAAAGTCAAAGACACAAGTAGGTGAGTTGGGTGAAGGCTGATATTTCCTCATAATATACATACAAACTGAAAATATAATGTCACTGCCATCCTTACCTGGGGAAGCATGAAATCAAAGGACAGCCCTATCTCAGCCTGCCAGATTAAACCTGACAGGTGAGCCACACTGGCTTGACAGAACTGCAGTTCACAAGGCAGTTGTGTGACTTTTATAAGCCTATTTTCATACTGACTTGATGAATGATGAGGTCTTAGATTCAGCCACAGACATCAAAGCTCAACTTCATGGATGGAAGGGTAGGGGAAAAGAAGAAAGACAATCTCAAGGCAGTTATTAAAGGACAGTATCGATTTTTCCCCAAGAAATATACATCTTCATACATTTATATCTACTTAAAACAAAGCATGGTATGAAGACAGTGAAAAGAGAGGTAAGAAGGAGCAAACCCACAGTAGTCGAGGTTGATTGGATCCCACTCAGGGGGAACAGACTCTCTTATATTAGAGCTCGCCTTAATTGGAATGTTTGGGGACAAATCAAAATGTGCCAGGGTGAAATCCAGAGATCAATAAAATACCTTGCATCAGAACTGCAGAGGAATTCTCGAGTGTAAGAGAAAGAAGGTGGAGAGAGAAATGAAGATGAAACTCTGAAGCCAGGAGAAGGAAAGAAAGCAAGAAAACAAGAAAGAAAGAGAGGGAGGGAGGGAAGGAAGGAATAAAGAATTGGGAACTTCCCCTGGCAGGTGTGAGTGAAGGAGCTTTTAAGTAAGAGTACGGTTTAACCACTGGCATTCAGCTGTGGGTTCTGATTTCCTCTTGCACAGCTCCACATGTCTGCCATTGAACTCAAATCTCCTGTAAAATTCTCCTCCACGTGAATGCCTTCTGTAAATGGTATTTTGGGAAAATCTAAGCAAAGAAGCAATGTTCTATGATTGAGGCTAACTTGGACAAAGAAAGAAAACAGCCACAGGAGAAGATATACATATGTGCTGTTGATCAGAGGGTACACAGATTCAGTTAAGCAAGATAAATAAGACCTAGAGATCTGTAAACACAGGGCCTGTAGTTAACAGCGCTGTGTTGTATACATACAATTTTGCTGAGAGTATAAATCTAATAATGGTGTGCTTTTATCATATGCCTTTGAATCAGTTCTAATGAGGTGGAAGAAACTGGAGCCTATTATACAGAGTGAAGTAAGTCAGAAAGAAAAACAACAATGCGATATATTAACGCATATATATGGAATTTATAAAGATGGTAATGATGACCCTATATGAGAGACAGTGAAAGAGACACAGATGTAAAGAACAGACTTTTGGACTCTGTGGGAGAAGGTGAGGGTGGGGTGATTTGCGAGAATAGCATTGAAACATGTATATTATATGTGAAATAGATCGCCAGTCCAGGTTTGATGTATGAGACAGGGTGGTCAGGGCTGGTACACTGGGATGACCCTGAGGGAGGGGAGGTGGCGGGAGGTGGGAGGGAGGTTCAGGATAGGGAAAACATGTACACCCATGGTGGATTCATGTGAATGTATGGCAAAAACCACTACAATATTGTAAAGTAGTTAGCCTCCAATTAAGATAAACTAATTTACAAAAAATATTAAGTGAAGAAGATGGGAGAAAATATTTGAAGGTATTGGATATGTTTATGGAACAGAATGTGGTGATGATTTCATGGGTGTGTATCTGTCTTCAAATACATCAGATTATGTACATTAAATAAGTACAGCTTTTTGTATGCCAAAAGTAATTTCTAAAAAGGATCAGGTACCAGTTGAAGGAGTTTCAGCAGGTGGTGCTAATGGTAAAGAACCCACCTGCCAATGCAGGAGGCTTAAGAGACGCAGGTTCAATCTTTGGGTTGGGAAGATTCTCCTGGAGGATGATATGGGAACCCACTCCAGTACTCTTGCCTGGAGAATCTCATGGACAGAGGAGTTTTGCAGGCTACAGACCATTGGATCGTAAAGAGTTGGACAAGACTGAAGCAACAACACACACACCAGTTGAGAGATGACAATGAGCAATGAGCAAAAGACTCTGGGACTTGACAAAATCCTGGGAATTGTATTAGACTTTCAGAGAAAAAAAGAATGACATCTGAGCAAGCCTGTTTTCTCTTAATAAATGACGGGGAGCCAACTGATGTCTGCTTGACTTGACCTGCCTCTTGAGAAATCTGTATGCAGGCCAGGAAGCAACAGTTAGAACTGGACACGAAACAAAAGACTGGTTCCAAATAGAAAAAGGAATACGTCAAGGCTGTATATTGTCACCCTGCTTATTTAACTTATATGCAGAGAAACGCTGGGTTGGATGAAGCACAAGCTGGAATCAAGATTGCTGGGAGAAATATCAATAACCTCAGATATGCAGAATACACCACCCTTATGGCAGAAAGTGAAGAGGAACTAAAAAACCTCTTGATGAAAGTAAAAGAGGAGAGTGAAAAAGTTGGGTTAAAGTTCAACATTCAGAAAACGAACATCATGGCCTCTGGTCCCATCCATCACTTCATGGGAAATAGATGGGGAAACAGTGGAAACAGTGTCAGACTTTTTATTTTTGGGCTCCAAAATCACTGCAGGTGGTGACTGAAGCCATGAAATTAGAAGACGCTT
>SJYV01015704.1:0-14098 GCA_006410875.1 Neotragus pygmaeus | reverse complement strand
ACAAAGTAATGTCTGTTTTTTAATATGCTGTCTAGGTTGGTCATAGCTTTTCTTCTAAGGATCAAACATCTTTTAATTTCATGGCTACAGTCACCATCTGCAGTGATTTTGGAGCCCAAAAAAATAAAGTCTCTCACTGTTTCCCCATCTGTTTGCCATTAAGTGATGGGACCAGTTGCCATGATCTTAGTTTTCTGAATGTTGAGTTTTAAGCCAACTTTTACACTCTACTCTTTCACTTTCATCAAGAGGCTNAAGTCTCTCACTGTTTCCCCATCTGTTTGCCATTAAGTGATGGGACCAGTTGCCATGATCTTAGTTTTCTGAATGTTGAGTTTTAAGCCAACTTTTACACTCTACTCTTTCACTTTCATCAAGAGGCTCTCTAGTTTCTCTTCACTTTTCTGCCATAAGGGTCATGTCATCTGTATATCTGAAGTTATTGATATTTCTCCCAACAATCTTGATTCCAGCTTGTGCTTCATCCAGCCCAGAATTTTGTATGATGTACTCTGCATAAAAGTTAAATAAGCAGGGTGTCAGTATATAGCCTTGACGTACTTCTTTCTCAATTTGATACCAGTCCATTGTGCCATGTGTGGTTCTAATTATTGCTTCTTGACCTGCATACAGATTTCTCAGGAAGCAGGTAAGGTGGTCTGGTATTCCCATCTCTTTCAGAATTTTCTGCAGTTTATATAAAATATGTATTGTTACTACTATTGTCAATATTATTGAGTTAACTCCAGTAATATCTTCCACATTAAAAAAAAAGTGTGAGTATAGTATTTTATAGAATAATTTTATATCTTATAACATTTTGTATGAAGTAAATAACCTGAACTTCTAACCTGCAAACAGAAGTATTTTTTTTGTTGTTCAGTTGTATCTGACTATGACACCATGGACTGCAGCGTGCCAGGCTTCCCNGTGAGTATAGTATTTTATAGAATAATTTTATATCTTATAACATTTTGTATGAAGTAAATAACCTGAACTTCTAACCTGCAAACAGAAGTATTTTTTTTGTTGTTCAGTTGTATCTGACTATGACACCATGGACTGCAGCGTGCCAGGCTTCCCATCCCTTTAGAAACCCTGAAATAGATGATTAGAAAATATCCTTTGTGTGCTGTAAATCTGTGTTTTCAAGCACCCTTGTATTAATTGACCAGGGTTGCATAATAAAATACCATAGATAGGTGGCTTAAAATACAAAAGTTTATTTCTCACATTTCTGGAGGCTGGAAATCCAAGATCAAGATGCTGGCAGATTTGACTTCTCCTTAGGGCTTTCTCCTTGGCTTACAGACAGCAACCTTCTCTCTGTTTTTAACATGTCCTTTTCTCTGTGTGCACTATTTCCCTGGTAAAAGGTCCCTGAGGTGAAAGTTGGTCAGTCATCCGACTCTTTGTAACCCCAGTCCCTAGTCCTGTTGGATTAAGAGCCTACCTAAGTGACCTTCTTTCAAGCCCTATCTCCAAATACAGCCACAGTGGGAGCTGGGTCTGCAACATATAAGTGTTGGGAGATATAATTCAGTCTGTTAAAATCCATTACTCAGCCCTGGAGAATTATCAGAGCATTTTCTAGGGTATATGAACTCTGCATAATGTCTTGTTGGTTCATGTGTAAAACAAAGACTAAGTTCTGAGAGCAGATTTCATAGTTGCACGTGTGCCTTTAAGTTATACTTGGTGGCTAAGGTGGTAAAGAATATGCCTGCAATGCAGGAGACCCAAGTTTGATCCTTGAGCTGGGAAGATACCTGGAGGAGGGCATGGCAACCCACTCCTGTGTTCTTGTGGAGAATTCCATGAAATGGGGAGCCTGACAGTCTACAGTCCATGAGGTCACAGCGATACAGACACATCTGAGTGACTAACGTTTTCACTCCACTCACTTCATTTTTAGGGCTTCCCTGGTGGCTCAGAGGTTAAAGCGTCTGCCTCCAATGTGGCAGACCCGGGTTCGATCCCTGGGTCGGGAAGATCCCCTGGAGAAGGAAATGGCAATCCACTCCAGTATTCTTGCCTGGAGAATCCCATGGACGGAGAAGCCTAGTAGGTTACAGTCCATGGGGTCGCAAAGAGTCTGACACGACTGAGCGATTTCACCTTCACCTTCACTTCAATTTTAGAAAAAACTCACTACTCATAAAGAACACTTCTGTGACCAGATGTGTCGAGTTTTTGCCACACCGACCTCTTCTCTGAAACCAGCTCAATATGCTACAGTTTAATTCTGTGCCTAACCAGGGTTGCCTCCTTGGTGGCTCAGACGGTAAAGAATCTACCTGCAATGTGGGAGACCTGGGTTTGATCCATGGGTTGCGAAGATCCTCTGGAGGAGGGCAAGGCAACCCACTCTAGCATTCTTCCCTGGAGAATTTCATGGACAGAGGAGCCTGGCAGGCTACAGTCCATGGGATCACAGAGTCAGATGTGATTGATCAACTAAGAATATACAAACAATTGGAGTTAGCTCAGACCCCACGGGGTGAGGACCCAGTTCATCAAGACTGACACCTCTTTCAGATGCCAATTTGAAGTAGCAGGTTCCCCGGTTACCCCCAACTTCTACAAATTAGAGGTTCCTACTGCCCTTTCCTTGGGTTGTATAATTTGCTAAAGAAGTTCACAGCCCCAATAAAACAGCTGAAGTATCGCCAATTTATTACAAAGGATATTTTAAAAGATATTATTGAATGGTCAGATGAAGAGAGTCATATGTGGTGAACTTTGGTAGAGTCCAGACCCCAGGATCTTTTTTCTCTGTGGAATGAGGTTGTGCCACACTCTTGGTATGTACATGTGTTCACCACCCCCAGAAGCTTTCAGAACCTCATATGTGGGGGATTTTTATGGGGGCTGCATCACGATAGGCATGATCAATTTATACCTTAATTTCTAGCTCCTTTATTTCAAAAAAAAAAACTGGGGAGTGGGGCTTAATGTTCTAAGCTTCTAATCATGACAAAATTAAAAGACACTTGCTCCTTGGAAGAAAAGTTGTGACAAACCTAGTCAGCATATTAAATAGCAGGGACATCACTTTGCCAACAATGGTCCATCTAGTTAAAGCTGTGGTTTCTCCGGTAGTCATGTGTGGATGTGAGAGTTGGACCATAAAGAAAGCTGAGCACCAAAGAATTGATGCTTTCTAATTGTGGTATTGGAGAAGACTCTCAAGAGTCCGTTGGACAGCAAGATCAAGCCACTCAATCCTGAAGGAAATCAACCTTGAATATTCCCTGGAAGGACTGAAGCTGAGGCTCCGATACTTTGGCCACCTGATGCAAAGAGCTGACTCACTGGAAAAGACCCTGACGCTGGGAAAGATTAAGGGCAAGAAGAGAAGGGCATGACAGAGGATGAGATGGTTGGATGGCATCATTGACTCAATGGACATGAGTCTGAGCAAGCTCCGGTAGACAGTGAAGGAGAGGGAAGCCTGGCGGGCTGCAGTCCATGGGATCACAAAGAGTTGGACACGACTTAGTGACCGAACAACAACGAGTTGGCCTTTCTGAGACCAGCCACCATCCAGAAGCCCACTAACAGTCACCTCATTGGAACAAGAGACATTCTTGTCACACAGGACATTTCAAGGAATTTAAGGACTCTGTATGAAGATCCAGGGCCAAAGATCAAATATTAGAACAGATGATTCTCATACTATTTCTACTTACAAGGGTTTTAGGACCTCAGTCAGTAACCCAATATATATTTCTTATTATTTCAAAGAAATTATTTCAAAGAAAATATTTAAGCATGGTGTGATCCAGACTGCATGTCCAGCAGAGGGACAGAACACATACTCTGAAATATACTTCTGCCATAAAACACACGTGTGCTAGATAAATTACAACCATAAACATTCAAATGCATACTGAGTCTGTAAGAAAGTACCAGAGATTCACAAAGGCTTCTAGACCAAAGTTGGCTTGGGATCGAAAGGAAGGTGGAGCCTCTCTTGTGAAACGAGAGAAGCAGTTTTCTCAATGACTGATCCCGGTACACAAGAACTCTTCTGTCACATGCAGACATAGAAATACAATGCTCAGCAGACAAGGCTCCCATTCAAATTATCATAAAATATGATATATCCTATTAGAAAAAACATCTTTGAACTATCTATATACTAGGATAAATATGAAAGCTAAATTTAAACTAATGGATGGAATCTTTTTACTTTGTTAGCCCAGACTTTTCCATGAACTGTTTATTCAATTCTTTGTATAATCCAAAAATTAGATTTTTCATGCTTATCACATTTCACGGAAAATATAACATTAAAAGGAACCCCCAAACTTTCAAGATTTGCTTATGTTAGTAATATTTTTAAAAGGATAATCGGACTTCGAGTTACCTCATTATTCCTTCACCACAAATCATGTAATCAGTGCACATAGTTGTTGGGCTATGCTTTTTGGCTGAAAACCAGATAAACTCCTTAGCAGTTTTTGCGTTGTTATACCCATGCTCAGTTGTGGCCAACTCTTTCGGACCCCACAGACTGTCAATGCTATGGACTGTAGCCTGCCAGACATCTCTGTCCATGGAATTTTCCAGGTAAGAATACAGGAATGGATTATTTCCTCCTCCAGGGGATCTCCACAACCCAGGGATCAAACCCTTGTCTCCTGTGTCTCTTGCGTTGGCAGGTTGGTTCTTTACTACTGAGCCACCAGAGAAACCCCACATTAAAATCAGATGAACTCGGGCTCTGCACAGTACAAAAAAAGATAATAAAAAAGTTGCATTCAAGAAAGTTAAATGCTTTCAGAAGGCCACATTTTGAATGGAATTGGAGCAGTGCTACGATCACGGAGAATACAAAATGCAGACGCCATAACCGTTAAAGTCAAAGTAAGCCAGAATTTATTTGCATTTTTTAATGGGCCTGCAGACGGAGGCAGGTGATATTACAATGTTTACACCAAACCACATGAGCTGAATGGGCTAAAAGAAACAGTTGGATTATCCATGTGTCAGCATTCTAATCCTATCAGGCTTGTCAGCACTATAATTTCCTTCACTTAGTTTAAAATACAGTAGTGGAAAGTGGGAATGTTTGTTTTCTTCTGATGAGTCATATGACTCAGAGCAAAGTAAGGACTTAGAAATAGAATACTTCAGAAAATGACAGAGTGTTGCAAATTATAGTGGTTTGTTCACAGCTGTATAAATTTATTTTTCCTATAAAGCAGGTACACATTGAGCCATATTTCCTAGGGTCCAAATTCCTGAAACAGTAATTTTCCACTCTTCTCTGGTTGCAGGAAACCAAGCAACTTACATGTTTGCCTAACTCCAGTGAAACAATTTTGGAAATGAAAGAATCTTGCTTAACTTTTACTTTTGGACGAAAATTTTCAAATGCAGCAAAATTTGTCTCTACAACATAGACATATTCCTACTTATATCACTGCCTGAGTGCCCTTATATAATATTTAAGAAATCATTTAAGAAAATAATAAAGGCCATGGGAGTCTATACTTATATTTCCATCAGAATGGCAGACTAGATATTCTGAAATGCCCTTTTGGCATAAAAATATGCAGATGTTGGATAAATTATAACTGTAAGCTTTTGAATGCATTACTGAGTTTACAAGAAGAAGGTGAAATCCCCAAGAGCCTCCATACCCTGCTTCTCCCACAAAACTGTAAACTGATATCAGAGTGGTAAATAAATGTGAAAACTGGGGCTGCCCTGAATACAAGGGCCTTTGGCAGGAATAAAGAGCTTTAATGGAAATTGGACACTAGAAGTTAGATCTGGCAGAGGAAAATCTAAATCTAAGGATGCTATATAAATAGAGGATAATTCAAGTGTAAGTTTTAAGCTGTGAACTGTCCTTTTGAAAGAAATAAAACCAATTCAGAAAGCAGCTTATTTTTATAGGCTTCAGGTGAGAAAAAATGATGGTACTAATTTTTCTCTGAGAATTGCTAAACTTTTCTCAGGAGGATCTGTGGTTTGAATTTACATTACGTGCACAATCAAGGAAGTCTCAACTATAATAATTAACTTAAAATTCTGGCAAATAGGTACACTTCCTGTCAGGAGTAAAGGAATATCCTTTCAATGAACATCATACTCAAGCCAGGCCTTCAAGGTTCATAAGAATTAGGTTTGGACAAATAAAATTTGCCCGTTAAAATATAACAAATATATGAGTAATCAGGACCTATTAGACTTATATTACCAAGGACTTTATAGATTAGAATATTAAATGTCAATAAAAATCTTTGACATTTATAACTCAATGGAAAAATTAAATAGAAATTTAGATATACTTGAAAAGAGAATTAGTGAGACAGAAAACAGTTTTGAGAAAATTACATATGTATGTATTGCCACTAAATAATTGATAAATATACCTTAAAGTACACATAAAACATTAAAACGTTTGGCCAGACATTTTTTGAGTTCCGGTGTAAAAAGCAGCAAAGATTTTAAGGGTGCAGATGTTATCATTTAGTAGGATGTTAACTATAGGTTGAATAAGATGCTTTTCATTTGACAAGGGATTTTCCTTTTGCTACTAGTTTTCTGCATGATATTTAGAAATCAAATATCTAATGATTTTATGAAACGATTTATCCACATCTTTGAAAAGGATGATATGCATTTTTATTTATAGTTTTAGTATGGTGAATACTTTGGTCAGTCATTACATATTTTAAACAATCTTGTTTAAGATTTTAGAATAAACCTCATTTTCCCATTGTGCTTTTGTTATTTGCTGAATTCTAGTTTTTTATGTTGTAATGCTTTTGAGTCTATATTCAAGACAGTACTTTTCTTTATCAGGTTTTGTAATCAGTTGCATAATGACTTTATTACATAAGTTATAAATTTTTCCTCCTTCACTGTTTCAGAAAGAATTTATAAGATTGGTATTCTGTTTTCATAAAATATATAATGGAATTTACCAATTAAATCACAACAATATTCTTTAAAGTATGAATTTTAGATATACCCCTTTTCTGTATCTTGTTATGTCCATTTGTGTTTTAAAAGGAGTTTTCCATCTTATCTAATTTGAATTTATTAACATGAAGTTTCTAGTGTTTGGATGATAGAAAGTGACATCCTTCTTTCATTCCTCATATTAGTAGATTGTTTCATTTCTTTTTGGTTGATCACTCTTGCTAGGTATTAATCAATTTTATTAATCCCNAGTTTTCCATCTTATCTAATTTGAATTTATTAACATGAAGTTTCTAGTGTTTGGATGATAGAAAGTGACATCCTTCTTTCATTCCTCATATTAGTAGATTGTTTCATTTCTTTTTGGTTGATCACTCTTGCTAGGTATTAATCAATTTTATTAATCCCCTCAAAGCATTAGGTTTTTATTTTAATGACTTTCTCCATTGTCAGTTTTTCTATTTTACCTATTTCCATTTTCATTTTATTGAATCCTTTTTCCTGCCTTCTTTGTGTTTAATTTGCTCTTCTTCTGTAACCTTTTAAGATAGAAATTTAAATAATTCTACTATACATTTCAAAAGAATTAAATAGAAAATATCTTTTCATTTCCCCTGTGTTTTTTTCTTTGATCTGGGAAATTTAAAGTTACTGTTTAATTTTCAAATATTGTGGTATTTTTTAGCTATTTTATTATTTGTGATGTCTATTTTAATACTGCTATATTAAGAGAGTAAGAACATATACTCCTTACTAATTTTGATCCTTTAATGTTTG
The DNA here is from genome assembly GCA_006410875.1 of Neotragus pygmaeus. Lineage (NCBI taxonomy): Eukaryota > Metazoa > Chordata > Mammalia > Artiodactyla > Bovidae > Neotragus > Neotragus pygmaeus. The sequence goes on along the minus strand of SJYV01015704.1, from coordinate 6,379 downwards.
CTGCTGCTAAATCGCTTCAGTCGTGTCCGACTCTCTGTGACCCCATAGATGGCAGCCCACCGGGCTCTGCCGTCCCTGGGATTCTCCAGGCAAGAACACTGGAGTGGGTTGCTATTTCCTTCTCCAATGTATGGAAGTGAAAAGTGAAGTTGCTCAGTCGTATCCGACTCTTCACAACCCCATAGACTGCAGCCTACCGGACTCCTCCATCCATGGGATTTTTCCAGGCAAGAGTACTGGAGTGGGGTGCCATTGCCTATTAAGGCTTAAATTCCTGGAGAAGGAAATAGCAACCCACTCCAGTATTCTTGCCTGGGAAATACCATGGCGAGAGGAGCCTGGTGGGCTATATTCCATGGGGTTGCAAAGATTCAGTCATGACTTAACAACTAAACAACAAAAACAAAGGCTTGAGTTGTCAACTTGCATGTTCCTTTAAAAAATGTATACCCTGAAGTTGTGATTAATGTTCTATAAATATCAATTAGGCAATTTGGCTGATAGTGTTTTTCACATCCTCTATATCATCATTATTTCTGTTTCTCTGTGGTTCTATGTTAATCAATGACTAAATGATAAAAATTAAAATTATAAAGTGATGGGCATTAAAATATAAAAATTATGGATAATAAAATCTCTGTTGATTGGTCTATTCCTTTCCTTAGTTCTGTCAGTTTTGCCTCATATTTTTTGGAAACATTGTTATTGATTGAATTTGAATTATTTATAGCTTCCTGTTTCATTGGCTTTTATGATTATGAAATTCTTATCTTTATTTTTGGATATGCTGAATGTCTTGAAGTCTAATCTTTTTCAATAGTTTATAGCCATACCAGTTTTCTTATGCCTAATGATATCTTGGTCTTTATTTTCCTTCCCATGTATGTATGTTCCACCTGCCCTTTTCTTTTTATTTAACATATATTTGTTTAAACAGTATATACAAGTTTAAGCTTTTAAAAATAATTAATTGTGTTTAGTATGGCTAATTCTACTTTTATGTGGTATACTTAGTATATTTTAGTTAATGTTAGTAATTGGTAATGTACTGGCTTAAGTCTACCATCTTAGTATTTGTTTTCTATTTGTCTCACTTCTATTTTTAGTTTAAAGAGATGGGAATACCAGACCACCTAACCTGCCTCCTGAGAAATCTGTATGCAGGTCAAGAAGCAACAGTTAGAACTGGACAGGGAACAATAGACTGGTTCCAAATCGGGAAAGGAGTACATCAAGGCTGTATATTGTCACCCTGCTTATATAACTGAACTGAACTAAACTTCTTTTCTGCCTTTATTTGGATGAATGAATTATTTTTTAGTGTTTCGTTTTACCTCTTCTGTTATCTTTTAGTTATAAATCTTTGAGTATATATCTATGTGTGTTGAGCATTATTCTAAAGAATAAATATGCATGTTACAATAGTATTTCAACAATATCTTATAGTAATAATGGAAAAGATATATAGTAAGGAAAGAAAGTAGGCAAGTAACAAAATATNCTGCTTATATAACTGAACTGAACTAAACTTCTTTTCTGCCTTTATTTGGATGAATGAATTATTTTTTAGTGCTTCGTTTTACCTCTTCTGTTATCTTTTAGTTATAAATCTTTGAGTATATGTCTATGTGTGTTGAGCATTATTCTAAAGAATAAATATGCCTGTTACAATAGTATTTCAACAATATCTTATAGTAATAATGGAAAAGATACATAGTAAGGAAAGAAAGTAGGCAAGTAATAAAATATATATATAGTTTTATCACTATTTCTCATCACACACACACAGACACACAGAATCCATTTTTAACACATATTTAGGACATACTGAATTTTCCTCTCTATTGCAGATGTGACATAAGTATGATAGGATAAACACTTTTGAAATTTTAAAAAATAAGAGAAGAAATTTTAAAGGCTTATTCCAGTCCCCTATTGTATCTTCAATATTCACTTGCTTCCAAGTTCTTAAATTATGAATTTAAGAAGGCAAAGCTTATACTTTCTGTTTATTTCTCTAAATCTTGCTTATACTACCTAGTAGCTAAAATTAGGTAAAACTGCTTTGAAAATTATTAATATTTTAAGCACTAACTGTATGTAAGCTATTAATGAATAATAATTCATTTTACTCTTGTGGGTAATACAGAATTTGGGCAATTGTGATAATCATGGAATTTAAGTGATGAGTACTCTGTGTATCATTTTACTGTGCTTTTTCAGTATCACAAATGATCAACATTACATATAAAGTAATATTTGTGCCCAACTCAAATCAACTTTAAAATTAACTTAATAAGCAAAACCCACATTTAATAAGAAGACTTTAGTTAAGTTTTATGTGAACTAAAATGATTCATTTTTGAATTCCTTTAATTATCAATCTTCCCTCAAATATTTAAGTTGTGAATAATTTACTAAGAAAAAATAAATAGCTATTTAGAAATTCATTTATTGTGTCAAATGAAGCTTGCCTGCTGTTGAAAGTACAATGTGAAAATATTCTTTGAATCCTTTTCTTTAATCTCCCCTTAAAAAAATCATAGTGATTGTAATTTTGATTTATAAGAATTGCTACTCTAAGCTCTTTATTTGAGCAATGTTTTTCAATCTTATTATCCTTTAAAAGTTGATGTCTTTTAACATTCACTGTTATAGTATTAGTGATACCATACATTATCTTATGCAAAGTGAAATGTTTATCTTTAATCTATTTTTTTGCTCACTCACCACATTCTGTTTTGTTAAATTATCTCTCAGTTGTTACTCAGGTAACAACTGTAATTTATTAATTAAAAATTAGAAATTTTATTTGCTATTTTCAAGAAAATGGTAGCAATCTACAATATAAAATGAAACTAATAGTATGTATACTAATGAAAGGAATGTCATCTTTCAGTGTTGTATAACATGTTTATAACTATACTTTCAACAAATCTGTACCATTATGTTATTAGACAGATGGTGTATATAACAAGCCATGTGTATTATAAAAACGTTCACACAGATTCATAACTTTGGCAGGTAATTATCATGAAAGGTAATTTTTATATGGGAAAGTACTATAATGTATGTTTTATTTTATATATATATATATATACACACACACACATACATAAAAATTTACCAGTACATGAAGTAATATATAAATGATAAGAATGACAAAGTTGATAAACCTTTCTGTGGCTGTTGTCTGTTTCAAATAATATTTTATCTATGTAAATATAATTTTCACCAAATTAACTAGTAAAACATGAAGTACAAAGAGTGGTTCTGATAATACCCTGCTGCTGCTGCTAAGTCACTTCAGTAGTGTTCCACTCTGTGCGACCTCATAGACAGCAGCCCATTAGGCTCCTCTGTCCCTGGGATTCTCCAACTGGGTTGCCATTTCCTTCTCCAGTGCATGAAAGTGAAAAGTGAAAGTGAAGTCACTCAGTCGTGTATGACTCTTAGCGACCCCATGGACTGCAGCCTATCAGGCTCCTCTGTCCATGGGATTTTCCAGGCAAGAATATTGGAGTGGGGTGCCATTGCCTTCTCCAGATAATACCCTAATATTCCATAAATACAACTTGACAACCTTCCCAGTAAGGAGTCTTGTTATCAGAATTAAGTATATTATTATCATCCTTTATCGTATTTTATAACTTATAAAGAGAACTCAAAGTGTTTATAAAGAGCCTTGTGTAACTTTGGTTTTATTGAGTGGAGATGATTTAATTTTCCATCTTCTCTGAAAGATCCATTTTGGTTATATAACTAAAGATTTTTTAAGATTTTGTTTTCATTTTCATTTTAGTTTTCTTTTTAGTTAAACAAAACTCCCAGTTTTTCCATCGCTTATTCTTGATTATCAGTATGACAAATCACAAGCGTGGTCTCAGATTTTGTTCTTTAATTGCTGGGAAGATTTGGAGTGGATTCCTTCAATCCTACATTGTAATATTTGGGATATTTGATCATTCAGTTCAATTCAGTCGCTCAGTTGTGTCTGACTCTTTGCAACCCCATGGAATGTAGCACACCAGGCTTCCCTGTCCATCTCCAACACCCACATCCTACTCAGACTCATGTCCATTAAGTTGGTGATGCCATCCAACCATCTCAACCTCTGTTGGCCCCTTCTCCTCCCTCCAGTCTTTTTCCCAGCATCAGGATCTTTTCCAGTGAGTCAGTTCTTTGTATCAGGTGGCCAAAATATTGGAGTTTCAGCTGCAGCATCAGTCTTTCCAATGAATATTCAGGACTGATTTCCTTTAGGATGGATTGGTTGGATCTCCTTGCTGTCCAAGGGACTCTCAAGAGTCTTCTCCAACACCACAGTTCAAAACCATCAGTTCTTCAGCGCTCAGCTTTCTTTATAGTCCAACTCTCACATCTGTACATGACTACTGGAAAAAACATAGCTTGACTAGACAGACCTTTGTCAGAAAGGTAGTGTCTCTGCTTTTTAATATGCTGTCTAGTTGGTCATAGCTTTTCTACCAAGGAGCAAGCGTCTTTAAATTTCATGGCTGCAATCACCATCTGCAGTGATTTTGGAGCCCCAAAAAGCAAAGTTTTTCACTGTTTCCATTGTTTCCCCATCTATTTGTCATGAAATGATGGGGCCGGATGCCATGATCTTCATTTTTTAAATGTTGAGTTTCAAGCCAGCTTTGTCACTCTCCTCTCTCACTTTCATCAAGAGGTTCTTTAGTCCTTCTTTGCTCTCTATTATAAGGATGGTGTCATCTGTGTATCTGAGGTTATTGATATTTTTGATGTAATGTAATTTGATCATTAAAGTGAAGTCGCTCAGTTGTGTCCGACTCTTTGCGACCCCGTGGACTGTAGCCTATCAGGCTCCTCCGTCCATGAGATTTTCCAGGCAAGAGTGCTGGAGTGGATTGCCATTTCCTTCTCCAGGGGATCTTCCATATGTACCTGTGCCCTGAAGCAAATAATTAATATGGTGAGAAATTTCTCTATAATGCTGTCGTCTTTAGTGCTAAGGTATTTTTTCAGGGAAAACTATTTCTCTGTATGAGTAGCTCTTCTGCACAGACAAATATTCAGTCTTCAAGGAGCCAAGTGGGTCCAGATTAGCTGCGTAAGAGAACAGCCTTTGTTTCATAGACTCATCATTTGCAACTAAAAAGGAGAGGAGATACTTAAGATGGAGCAAGTTTTCTTTCATATACAAATAGTATTGCCCCTAGCAGCTGAATTGCAGACTTCTCTAAAGGCAAAGTGACAAGCAGATGCTCCTTAGAGTATTCAGTGAGCCTGGTTCACCCAACAAAGGTATTACCTTGCTAAGCAGAGAACTTGCAAAATGTCAAGTACTCTGTCCACTATATGTGGAAAAGATAGTTTTCTTTCACTGATTCTTTACAATTTCTATCAGCATATCAACAGAAATTAGGCGCAGTGTTCAACAATCTGAGACTTTCTAGTCAGTGCAATAAGTATGCATATAAAGCATGTAATACAAAATCTTTGGGTTGATCTGTGGATTACTCTGCAAATACAGTTAGCTCAAAGTTGTAAAATAGCTTTGGAAATAAAAGAGTTCATAACCTTTGTAATATATTCTTGATATAATATATTCCATAATTCATTATGTGTATCCGGAATCTTTGATTTTAATCACACTTATAGAAGGAGCTGTGGATGCCAGTTCTTCCTGACAAAAATGCCAGCTCTTTATGTAAAGGCTGGGACGGGGCAATAAAACCCATCTCTAAACTTTACACAAAATATGTAAGCCTAAATATTCAGAAAAGATCAGTCAACACTTAGGTTTCCTGAACTGCTTTATAAAACCCACAGGAGTGTCTGAGAAGAAAGTGAATTTGAGGGGCCATTGAACACAGACCATTTTCCAATTACAGGCACACCTGTGCTGCATAGCTTTCTGCTGATCTGTTATGAGCATTTTACAGGGTGGTTTCATAGTCCTTCAAATTCCTCATTCTTCAGTCCAAAATGGTCTGAGGGTATTGCTGGCAGGCTTGGACTTATCAGAGACTTCTCTCTGAGATAATTTGATACCCTACCCACAGTGTAAATTATTTGGCCTGGTTGAGTCTCAGATGCCACCCATTGACACTCTAATTAACAGCCTCAGTGCATTGGCTTCTGGGGAAAAAAGGAGTAGTTTTCTTTCAGTTAGTGAGAATCAATTGCTGGAAAAACCAATGACTCAGCTCTTTGTGGTGAAACTATTTACATGGGCAAGAAAGGCTGCTGCAGACTTATAAAAATCTTGCTGCAGATACTTTTTTTTCTTTCCTTATGAAACTGTGGTTCAGGTGGAGTCATGCATTTTCAAACTTTTTTTTTTTTTTTAACATCTATTACTTGAAATAAACTTGTGCTTTGCTGCCAGAGG
>SJYV01015701.1:0-19162 GCA_006410875.1 Neotragus pygmaeus | reverse complement strand
TCCTTTTTCTTGAATAGATTTTAATCAGCAGAGGTAGGAGAAGGGTGTTCTGGATGGCCAGATCCTGATTTGCCACTTGTATGGCAAAGTAGTAGGAAGTCTGGAAAGTCAGAAGGGGAGACATATTGTGAAAGGTGTTGTACTTAATCCCAGGACTGTGGAACACTGAGTGGTTTTTGAGACAGACAAGTGATGGTTTGGGCTCTGATTTTTAAAAGTTAATTTCACTGATGTGTGCAGTGAGGAGGCCAAGAATCCAACTAAGAGATGAACTACAGAGGGGCTTGTTGGTTGTGACAAAAACCCATCTCAAAATAGTTAAGGTGTAAAGGAGAATGTGTGGGTTCGTGTGACCAAACTAAGGAAAGGAACAGGTCGTGCCTCAGGGTCAACTGGATCCAGGAACAGTCAGTCCACACCCTCAAGTTCCCACTCCTTAGCCTGCTTTCTTTCTGCCTGTTGACCTCCGTGTCTCCTACCATCCATGAGTTTTCACCACTGCAGTGAGTACGATCTTGGGCGGCGTGGGGTATGTTCTCAGACTTGCAACTTGAGAGGACAAATCTCCCCCATTGACATATGTATGAACGTGAAAGTGTTAGTCACTCAGTCATGTCCGACTCTTTGTGACCCAATGGACTAGCCCCCCAGGCTCCTCTGTCAATGGAATTCTCCAGGCAAGGATACTAGAGTGGGTTCCCATTGCCTTCTCCAGGCAGTCTTCCCGACCCAGGGATAGAAGCCAGGTCTCCTGCATTGTAGGCAGATTCTTTGCCATCTGAGCCACCAGGAAAGCCCTGGTGTATGCCTATGGCTGATTCATGTTGCTATATGGCATGTTGTATGTGTGCTGATTCATGTTGATGCATACATGTTGATGTATGGCAGAAACCAACACAATATTGTAAAGCAATCATCCTTCAATTAAAAATAAATTAATTAAAAAACATATTTTCCCATCAGTTAGAGGAACCCTGGGCAAGGACTTGAGTTTCCCAGCCTGGGTCACATTTCCATTCCTAGTTCTGGGGGAATGTCTGTTACCAGGGGCAGAGGAGGTGGTTCTTGCTTCCCTGGTGAGCAGTGGGAGGGCTCAGGAAGTAGAAAACATAATTTGAAGGGGTCAGAAAAGCCAGAGGGGCAGTTAAATAACTTAGGAAGTTTTTTAAAAATATGGATCATGGAACCGATTAAATTAGAATCCTTAGTGGTGGGACCCAGGCCTGGGGCTGAAGGTGTTGAATGTAACAGAAAGTTTGAAGATCAGAACAATATCTTCTGTTGAGTTTGATGAATCGGGAAGCCATGGGGCTCCTCTGAGAAAGCAGTTCAGCTGGGAAGGGAGGGCTGAAGGCACACAACGAGTCTCTCTGCATCCTCATGTGTCCTCATTCATAACCTCATTTCAGGGCCGTGTCCGACCCTACAAGAAGCAAAGTCAGTCAGTTTAGTCGCTCAGTCATGTCTAACTCTTTGCAACCCATGGACTGCAGCATGCCAGGCTTCCCTGTCCATCACCAACTCCCAAAGCTTGCTCAAATTCATGTGCATTGAGTCGGTGATGCCATCCAACCATCTCATCCTCTATTGTTCCCTTCTCCTCCTTTCTTCAATCTTTCCCAGCATCATGTTCTTTTTCAGTGAGTTCTTCTCATCAGGTGGCCAGAGTATTAGAGCTTCAGCTTCAGCATCAGTCCTTCCAATGAATATTCAGGACTGATTTCCTTTAGGATTGACCTGTTTGATATCCTTGCAGTCCAAGAGACTCTTAAGAGTCTTCTCCAACACCACAGTTCAAAAGCATCAATTCTTGGGTGCTCAGCTTTCTTTATGGTCCAACTCACATCCATACATAGACGCACACGCCTCTCACAGGCTGGATGCCTCTCACTGGCGGATGTGAGGTAGGGAGGGTTCTGGCTTCGGCCTCCAGGCCTCTGCCACTGCTGTGTCTAGTACCACCACCAATACTGCCGCCTCCACTGGAGCTTCTTATTTCTAAAATGGTGCCTCTGGACTAGGACAAGTAGGTGGATATAGTGCGGCTATGCAAATCCTACCGGAGAAGGACTTGAAGCAGGTTTGTGACTACGTTTGTGACTTCCTCTTGGAAAAGGAGCCAGTATCAACACCAGTAACAAGAGGCACAGTCTCTTCGGTAGTTCAATACATTAGGAAAAGACAAAGGAAACCTATTGAAAAGATGGTTATTCAGGGCCATTCTGCCTTAAAAGAATGTCAACCAGGAGCTAAGGGAAGAAAGTTTGAAGAGTTTTTAATCCCATCTGAATTATCTGCCCACTCTTTTAAAAAAATGTTTATTTCTTTCTTTATGTGGTTGCCTTGGGTCTTGGTTGCAGCATGTGAAATCTAGTTCACTGACCAGGCACAGAACCTGGGCCCCCTGCACTGATTGGGAGCTCGGTAATCTCAGCCACTGGACCACCCGGGAAGTCCCTGTCTATTTTTTTAAAAACCATCAGTCCTTCCTATGATTATTTACAATATCCTAGCAACAAGTGGATTTTTTTAAAAGTACAATTCAGATTCATTTCCATCACTAGGTTGAATTAGGCAATTTCAAATTTAAACATGGGAAGGTCCCCTGGAGGAGGGGGTGGCAACCCACTCCTGTATTCTTGCCTGGAGAATCCCCATGGACAGAGGAGCCTGATGGGCTACAGTCCATGTGGTCGCAAAGAGTCAGAGACAACTGAGCAGCCAACCACAGTACATATTTAAACATTCTAAACTAGCTTTCAAAAGCTATTTAAAACCTAGTTTGCTCCTGAATAAAAGTCTACTTGGTTTAAAAACACAGAGCTGGAGAGAAAGCCTCTGGGTTTAAATGAGGGAAAGTAGTAGGAAGCCCAGGTGGCTGTTGGTCTTGGCCACATTTGCCAATGAAACTCCAACCATAAGGAAATTGATGTTTCAGTTTCCATTTGCCCGACTCCTGTCACCAATTCTCAACTGATTCCAAATACAGAGAAGAGAGCAGTTTGATTTATTAACAACCTCCTAAAGCTCAGACAATTGCAAGGCAGGCTAGGATTTGTATAGGTCTGGCTAGAAGGAGGTTTTATTTATTTACTTTTTAATTCTCTTGTTCTTCCTGGTCTTTACAAAGTGTCTGGCACATAGAAAGTGCTCACTAAATATTTGTTGGATAAGTTAAAGGTCATACTTTGGCCACCTGATGTGAAAAACTGACTCATTTGAAAAGACCCTGATGCTGGGAAAGACTGAAGGCTGGAGGAGAAGGGGACGACAGAGGATGAGATGGCTGGATGGCATCACCGACTCAATGGACATGAGTTTGAGTAAACTCTGGGAGTTGGTGATGGACAGGGAGGCCTGGCGTGCTGTAGTCCCTGGAGTCGCAAAGAGTCAGGCATGACTGAGCGACTGAACTGAACTGAAGTTAAAGGTAATAGAACAAAGGTGCCAAGTAGGAGCCTTCTGCAATGATGAAGGTCTAAGCTAAAGCAGAGAAAGTGGAAATGAAAAGGAGAAGGAGGGACAAAGGACTACGAGACATGGTATAATTCTGGAAATATCCTCAAGTGCAAAATGGCATGTACCAGGTTATATATTGCAGTTTATTAGTAGTAGCAAAAGGTTTAAAGCCATTTACCTAGGAAACTGGTTAAATAAAATATGGTGTGTCTACTCAATGGAATAGTATGTAGCCAAAAGAAAAAATTACAGGGGCTCTTTTGGTACTGATTTGGAAAGATTGCCAAGGTACATTAAATGAAAAAATAACAAGAATGGAACTGTGAATGGTTTACTACTAATGTATTTACCAAAGACAAAAGGGAATCTATGTTTTTCTTTCTTTGTAAATGCACACAGCATATCTGGCAGACACACACTAAACAGTAGAGGCTACTGGTGGGGGAGGAAATGGGAGAGGGGCCGTGGCGCCAAGAGGGAGAAGAGGAGAGACTTTCTCTTGTATGGCCCTTTGGACTCTGTAAATTTTGAAGGAAGTGAGCTTTATCTCTTCTAAGAATGACATATAGAGTACCAGGTTAAGCTCCCGGTGACAACCTAGACGGGTGGGATAGGATGAGGAGTGGCAGGGAGAATTAAGAGGAAGGGATATATGTATACTTACGGCTGATTGACATTGTAGTATGGCAGAAACCAACACAACATTGTAAAGCAATTATCCTCCACATAAAAATAAATTTTAAAAAGAACACCAAAAATATACATGACTAAAAATTTTTAAAATAATGAAATACAAGTACATACGTACAAACATGCACCAGTCAAAAGCAACACTGTGCAGGCCTGTACCGGGGCTTGGAGGCTGATTAGATGTTGGATATGGGGAAAATCTGGGTGATGACCCTGAGCTTGAACCTCAAGTGACTAGGAAGAACATGGCAGTGCTGCTGACCGAGATGTGAGTGAGGAGTGGGAGTGAGGGTGCCTGGGGGCGTGTTATGTTTTAGGGGCCCCAGGGGGTTCACAGAACCATGTCCAGCAGTTGGAAGTCAGAACTTGCAGTTGGAGAAAAAGTTTTGAGTTGGAGATTTGGTTTGGGTTAGCAGAGAGGCAGTATTTGAAGGTGCAGGAGTAGTGAGGTCCCCAGGAAGGTGAGTGACCCAAATGGAAGGGAGAGGAATGTGGGTCTTCACCTTTCAAGGGTGGCTTAAGGTTCACCGCTGCCTTGCTGCTCTTTGTGATCTAAGTCAAGGAGGAGTATGGTGTCACTCTGCCAGGATGTCTTGGTCCTTTTCTGGGAACGGAAGCTACACCACTGAGCTCCACATCCCCTGGAGGAACAATCACTAACAGCAATCATTTTTCCTCAAGGAGGTTATGCCATTACTAAAAATTTTATTCCTTTGACTATTCACATTTTCTATTCTTTCAAATTTTATAGTCCTCAAGGGCCAGCAACCCATTTTTGGTGCTCACCTCATCTCGAAGTACAGTACAGCACACCATGAGGGCACACTATAAATAGTGATAAATAGTCTTTTTAATCATTGCTTATAAGAAGCAGAAGGAAATAGTTCAGGCTGCCGTGCCCTAAATTCACCTAAACTAACCCTCATTTTTATAAATCCCATTTGGCTTTGGATGGAGGCTGGTTGTTTTCCTGTCATCTCCTGTATTAACAAATGTTCTTGGTTAAAATCCTTTTGCCTTCTATATTTCTCTGAATTTGATCTATCTATTATTTTGCTTTCTTTGAAGAACATTCCCCCTCACCCCCACTCTCTCATCCTTGGTCTCAAAGTCTCATTTTTGTAGACCGTCTCAGGATCAGAGTACCTTGGTGAAGTTAACATTTTAGAAACTCTTTCACAAATATAGTTTGACCTTAAAAACACAGAGTAGGCTGCTTTTCTTCCAGTACATGGTCTGAATGTATCTGGAGAAAAACAGATCACAAGTAAGTATGGAGTAGCCAGCCACCTGATGCGAAGAGTCAGCTTGTTGGAAAATACCCTGATGCTGGGAAGGATTGAAGGCAAAAGAAGAAGGGGACGGCAAACAATGAGATGGTTTGATAGCATCAGGGACTCAATGGACATGAATGTGAGTAAATTTCAGGGATAGTGGAGAACAGAAGAGTCTGATGTGCTACCGTCCATAGGGTCACAAAGAATCAGACATGACTTACTGACTAAATAACAAGGGATCTAAATTTGTCCTAAAAATTAGAATAAAATATAGAGGTCATTTAAAAAGCAGTGGGAGGAGCCTTCCCCCTTTCCTAGGTTATTTCAAGGGAAAATTCAGTCAGTTCCACAAGCATTTACCTTTACATTTGAGACTAAGAATTTTTCACGTATTGATATGGGCTGTAAAGCAGATCAAGATACACCACCCCAAAAATGCCTCTTTGGCATAAAGATTATTTTGAGCTGAAGGCAGCTGAGAAAAGGCAGATATAGGAAGAACATCTGCCCTCCCCCATCTGCCTAAAAGCAGGGCATTAATTTCTCTATGTGAAGGTACCTCCTCCCCTCTCTTTACCAAGAGGAGACCAGCCCTTGCTACCAGAGACAGAGACTGCACCAAGGTGAGTCTACATGAACAAGCCTATCTATCACTGCTTTCCCCTACATGGCTCCCTCCCCATGACTGACCCTCCCAGAATCCCCAAATCTGGCCCCCTTTTTTATGTCTAGTCACTCTCCACAATTTATCGCCCTTTGTTTAAATGGTATATGAGTCTCTGATCTAACTGCTATTTGGGGTTTTCTTTTCTGTGCAGCCCTTGTGCATGTAAAATTAGAAGTAAAATTTGTATGCCTTTTCTTCTGTTCATCTGTCTTTTGTCAACTTAATTCACAGGCATCAGCTACAGAACATAGAAGAGTAAAGGGAAAGTTTTTCCTCCCTAACTGATATTTCTTAAAGTTAGAGCATTTTAGATCACAGGAGAGCCTAGCTTATCTTTGGATTTCCAGAAAGAGACTTTCTTTTTCTTCTTTGTGTTGTTCAAATGCACATACCTTCTTGCTAATGAAGGACATGGATGCACAATCTCTGTTTCTTCAAGCAGTTGTTGTGCTCAGACTATTCACCATGCTAGTGTGTGTTCTCTCTTTAAATCCAACAGCCCCATGAGGACTGTCCCATGTTTATCAGTATTTGTTGAATTAATTCATAAATCAAGCCCCATTTTACAGCTGTAGAACTGAGGCCCCATGAAAGGCTGCTTCTTGCCGAAAATCAGGCAGTAAATTAGTGATGGGTTATTACAGGGCTGAGTAAATATCAGGCAACCCTTACGCACATGGAATTTCTCTATACATACAGATGTTAATTTATTTAAATTTAGGATCAGAGTTTCTTTTTTACTTTGTATAACATTTTAAAGTAATTTCTTATTGTACTATAATTTACATGCAATAAAATGCAAGAATCTTAAATTCACAGTTGGATAAGTTTGACACTTGCAGCTGATCCACTTTGTAATGTTACAGTGTGATCTGTTGCACTTAATTATATTACCTGTTTACTGAAAGATGCCAACCACTAGACATCGGAAATGCCAGCCTCGTTAGCTAATGGCTAGTGAATGATGTCACAGTGTATTCATTGTGATGGCCCCCACAGCATTTTCTTTGTTTGCTCATATTACTGGCATTGGATTCACTTCTGAAGCAAATTTATTGAGATTAACCTGAGGCAACATTTACAGTATTTTCAGGTATGACTCAGAAATGAAATTTTACAAATATGCTATATAACACTGCTCACTTCCAGCAGCAGCCGACAGTGGACTTGTGAGCACCTGGTAGTGTCTCTCCAGGCCTGATCGATCCTTGAGAAAGCTCTGAAGCGGCCCCTGTGCTTACCCTGCCTCTTCTCTGGGTACCTATCCGTACGGCTGGCCTCACCCTCCTGTGTCACTCCCGGCCCCTTGCAAAGAAGGAAAATCGTAGGGGACCCAGTGGCTTTCTTCAGACATTCGAAGGGCTTTCCTGTAGAAGTGATCTTGTTTTATGTGGCCCCAAAGGATTGGCTGGCTGACTATTATTCACTCATTCATTCATTCATAATTCAATAAAACCCCACTAAGAGCTAATATCTGTGCCAGGTATTATGTAACATGTAAGGATTTTGCACTGAACAAAGCCAACAGAGAACCTGTCATTGTGGATGCTTATATTCTAGTAAGGGTGGCAGATGTTAATCTAGTATCCTCTTTGTATTAATAATTTCTAGTCTGGGGAGTAGGGATAAAGTCCAGAAGAAGAAGCAGAAGAAGAGGCAGTTTGTAGAGAGCTTTCCAGGTCCTGAGATGAGAAAGATGTTCAGCAGGCTAAAGGAAAGGAAGAAGGGCAGTGTGGCTGGATTGCTGAGATGGGGAGAGAGTGGGCCAGACAGGACCACTGACCCGGGTGTGATCATAAGGAAATTAAGAAGTGAAAGGGTGAAGACGTAGGACCAACTGCTGGCAATTAAAGTGTGATGGATTTCAATCAATATAGAAAAAACAAAAAAACAAAAAAACTGTTTGACGGGAGAATGGAGTGCCCTGGGGCGTACTGTGTATCTTTATCACTAATAGTGTGTAATGGGCTTCCCTGGTGGCTCAGTGACAAAGAATCCTCCTGCAATGCAGGAGACACAGGTTCGATCCCTGGCTTGGGAATATCCCCTGGAGAAGGAAATGGCATTCCACTTCGGTATTCTTGCCTAGGAAATCCAATGGACAGAGGAGCATTTTGTGGGCTCCAGTCCGTGGGATTGCAGAAGAGGCAGACATGACTTAGAGACTAAACAATAACAACGACGATAGTGTGTAATTGAGACTTGTTAGCCATATTTAAAATATCTGGTAGAGAATACACTACCATGGGTGGCAGGTTGGACACCAAGTGATCCTTGAGACTCCGGACTGGAAGTCTCTGGACATTTCTGGAAGTCTCTTCCACCCTAAAATTGTATGTTGAGGTGGCCGGAAGACTGATGAGGCTATTATAGGGATCTGGACATCAAATAGTGAAGACCCATGAGATGGAAGGACTTGGCTGGCTGAGTATGGGAGATCATCACTGATGAAATGTCCAGTTGTAGGAGAATGGAGGATCAGTGGGATATTGACACAGCAGGAGGCTACACAGCACTGTGAGTCAATGACTAGAGTTACGGCTATCAACATTTACAAACCTCAAAAGCAAAGTGTTCAAAGAAGCTAGTTGCAGGGAGATAGTCATGGTTTGATATACAAGTGTGTAAAATTTAAAGTCATGCTAAACAATACTGCATATGGTTTATGACTACATGGTACAAATGTCAAAGATAAGTAAGAAGTATAAACCAAATTGTTTAGTCAAATTGTGTCAAAGGAGAGAGAGATGAAAATGAGATCAAGGAGAGGTACACAGGGGTTTTCACTGTATCTATAATGTTCATGATATTCATTTTTCTGCATCTTAAACTATTTCATAATAAAACAAATTAGAGAAGAAATCCAGATGAATCTGACATACAGCTAGGTTTGAGAACCAGAATCAAGTGTTTCTCAAAGTTCAACATGCATTTGAACCCTCAGGGGATCTTGTTAAAATGCTGATTTTGTCTCATTAGGTCTGGGGTGGGGCCTAAGAGTCTGAATTTCTAAACAACTCAAGGAAAACTATCACTCTGAGTATCGAGAATGTGAGATTCCTGTTCTCTAGGATTCCCGCTAGCTGGGGTACTGCTCAGAAATGCTGCTCTGGACAGCATGCCTGCCTTCAGAGTCTGGGTACAGCTGGAGGCACAGTTTGGCAATCTCAGAAGAGAAGCTTGGAGAACCTAGGGAGACAGACTTTGGAGGGATTTCCCCAAAGAAGTTAAATCTGCAGGTGATCAAGGCAGGTCTGCAGCAACATATGTTGTCTGCTGATTTTTTCTTCTTAAACGAGTTTCTGTTTAACGCTTTGTGGTCATACACTTTTAGGTGTCCTGTGGAGCAGTGTTTCCCAAACCAAATTATACTCAGCTGGAAATCCCTTCAGCCTTGACCTTATAAGAAAGAAGCCAAGGTCGCTAGAGAGTAGAGAGGGAGGGAGCAGACGTGTGGACATTACACTTTGTAGGAATCGTTTGTAGGTAGCAGCTCCCAGGTTTTCTGGATGGTGGGTCTTTTAAACAATTAATTAATTTTTGGTTGTGCTTGGGTCTTCGTTGCCGTGCAGGCTTTCTCTAGTTGCAGTGAGCAGGGGCTACTCTATAGTTGCTGTACGTGGGCGTAGTTGCTCTGGGGTATGTGGAATCTTCGGGGATCAAACCCATGTCTCCTGCATTGGCAGGCAGCTTCTTATCCACTGTGTCACCAGGGAAATCTTGGATGGTGGGGCTTGAGCTGAGCAAAATGAGACAGGCCTTCAGGCTTCTGCTCTGCACACCCACATCCCAAAGGGGACTGTTGTACAGTTACCAGCTTTGCTACACACAGGTGTGATGTGCTTGCACACTTTTTGTTCTGTGAAGTCCAATGTCCTTTATATTTTCCCACTGAACCGTAAGTACTATGACTGTGGGGACCACACAGCTTAGGATTAGCACCTGACCCAGTACCTGGTACGTCTTAGGTGCCCAGGAACTGTTTATGGGATGAGTGAAAGAATTTCAACTCAGATACAGGTGTTTTTAAACTTAACCTTTTTATTTTGAGAGCATGATAGATTCTTATAACGTAGTTATCAGAAAAACACAGAGAGATTCCAGGTATC
Organism: Neotragus pygmaeus; assembly: GCA_006410875.1. Taxonomy (NCBI): domain Eukaryota; kingdom Metazoa; phylum Chordata; class Mammalia; order Artiodactyla; family Bovidae; genus Neotragus; species Neotragus pygmaeus. Next base: position 8,960 of record SJYV01015701.1, on the reverse strand, counting down.
CTTTCCCCAGTTTCCCCAGTGGTAACATCTGTCATAATAACATTAGTGCAGAATCAGTCACAACCAGAAAATTGTCACTGATGCAATCCACTGGCCTTAGGTTTCCCTGGTGTCACATGCAATCTTATCATGTGTAGGTTCATTTATTTATCATCACAGATGACACAGAATGGCTCCGTCACCACAGAACCCCTTATGCTACCTTTCCATAGCCCACCTCCCTCCTCTATAATTTTAAAGAATGTCACCTCAGGAATGTTGTGTGATGGAATCATAGCAGTATGTCACCTTTTAGCACTGGCCCTTTCCACTCCGCGTGACTCCCTGGACGTTGCCCAAGCTGCTGCGTCTGTCAGTGCTGTGCTCCTTTTCTGGGCTGAGGGACATTCCAACGTGTGCTTGCACCACAGGTTCTTTATCCATTGGCCCTTCCAAGGATTTCTAGGCTTTTTCCAGTTTGGGGCTATCATGAATAAAGCTGCTGTGAACATTTGTGTATAGATATTTTTGAATATATATTTTCATTTCTCTGGCATAAATGCCCAGGAGTGCAAGTGCTGGGTCATATGGTAACTGCATGTTTAATCTTATAAGAAACTGCTAACTGGTTTTCAGAGAGGCTTGGCTTACCTTGCACATTCCCACCCAGAGTTTATGAGTGGTGTGGTTGCTCTGTGTCTTCGCCAGTGTTTGGTGTGGTTGCTGTTTTTTAGTTAGAACTCCAAGGGCACTGGTAGAGGTCATTATTGAAAGGAAACTTGCAGTGAATTACCACAAGACTTTAGTAATAGCAGAGAATCCAGTAAGTTCTGGGGACACCTGTCTATGTCCAGAAACTTAGTGGGCACAGAAATACTGTAGGAGGAATGCATTTCAGAATATTACAGAAATGAAGACTAAAGTGAGAAAGACGGCTGAATAATGGTGGAAGTAACATCAAATATACCAAAAGAAATGTCAGAATATCCAATGGCAGATGGATGGTGGAAGAGGGAAAGAGGGAAGGGGGCAGGAACCCATCTGCATTCAGCAGAGCAAAGGCCATTCGAGGTGAAGTGAAAGTCACTCAGTCCGAGTCTTTGTCACCCTGTGGATGGTAGCCCACCAGGCTCTTCTGTTCATGGAATTCTCCAGGCCAGAATACTGGAATAGGTAGCCATTCCCTTCTCCAAGGGATCTTCCCAATTCAGGGATCAAACCCAGGTTTCCCATGTTGCAGGCGGATTCATTACCATCTGAGCCACCAGGGAAGCCCTAAGAGCTATCACTAATTCATAACTATTCATGGAGCAGCCTGCTCTGAACCGGGCACATGGGGCATGGTCATGACCAAGGTAGGCAAGGTCTCTGAATAGAATAGCCAGCTTTCATTTATATGTCAGGTGTGCTAAGTGCCTTATGATATCTTTTAATCCTCCCACAGAAACAGATTATTTTAAGCCCATATTACAGATGAGGAAACAGGCTCAGAGAGGATAACTAACTTGCCAGGGGCCACAGAGCTGTTGTGCCTGGAGCTGGCATTCAGATCCAGGCATATCTGACCACTTTATGATTGGTGGAGTTCACTAATGGATGTTAAACTTAAGATCAGGAGCACGTGATGCTGGGAACCCAGAAGCTCAGTGGGGGGACAGGATGCTGTCTGGAGCAAGAATCCAGGGGCTTAGATTTTTCTGAGACCGTAACACTCCAGAAATCCTCTTGCTTACTTCCTACTTCCTGGTGTCTGAAATCTTTTCAAAAGAGGACAAGATTCTTCCATTTCATCTTTAGAAGTTAACGTATAATTGCAGCTCTGCTTTTTTGTGTCAGTATCTCCAGAAGGAGAGACAACTGCTCCCTTATGTGCAATAAGCTATTCTAGTACCTGTTGTTAGGAGGCCCTGCTTTCCCTCCAAGCCTCAGTCTGTCAGCTGGCACATTTTTCAGCTCCTCTGTCCCTCAAATCGGGGGATCCCTTCCATCTGTCTATTACTATCTGTTTATCAAGGGGGTGGAGGTGGTGCCCTGGCACTCTTGACATTAAGCTCTGCTGTTGATAAGCCTGTTGCTTTTCACTATTTCTTTCAGCTGATCCAGGAAGAATCTCATTCTTCTGTTGGTTTTAACCCTGCCAACAGGGCTGGAGATGTCAGGCCTGGATTAGTGGGGTCTGGCCAGTTGTTAGGGTCAGTCACTAGTCTCTGGGCCACTTGACTAAGGAACTGTATCGCTGAGTTTCAGCTTCCTTTTTCCCCCCTTTTTCAGTTTCCATAACATCTACTCTTCACAGGGGATTGTCCTGCTTTCTGGGATCCTGATTTACATAATGGTCATTTCTCTAACCTCTGTGGGTCTGGAAATCTTTGCTCTCATCCCAGGCCTTCTTTAGAGATGTAACATGATGGTCTTCAGCTCTGTTCATGCTTGCAAAGCGTGATCCAGCATCCTCACATGTTAATTTGCTAAAACAGAATTTCTATTTAGAGCCAGACCAGCTTGTCTGTGAGGAACTTGAACTTACTGTTCTTTTTTTGCACCTGCCTGTCCTGGTGACCTGCTCTCAGGCCCAGGGATTTTCTAGGTGAGGTCGCACTGTTAGGCCAACACTTTCAGGTAGGGGATGGTCTGCTGGGCTGTGGTGCTGCCCTCAGCCTTGCCCTAGGGGGCTGCTTGGCCCTAGATCGCCCATTTCACCACAGGGGGGAAAAAACAGGCATCTTGTTTTAAGTTCTTTAAAAGTTATTAATAGTAATCATGTAGGCTGCAGCCGCTTTCCAGGACTCTCTAACAACCAGAGAAGAATTCATACTAATAAAAAAAGCAATAATAATAGCTAACATTTATTGAGTAGTTTTCATGTAATAGATATTATGCCTAGAATAAACTTTTATCTGCTCTTTTTAGTTTATTCTATATAACCCTGTTAAATAAGTGATATGATCAGCCACATTTTATACACGAGAACTAAAGCCCAGGGGGCTTAAGAACCCCTGTCTGTGACTGAGGGCCTTGCCCTGAGGCACTATGTGACACCTCCTCCCATTCAGGGAAAACTTGATCAAGGCCTTGTCCTTCCTTATAAAAATGCCACAGAGTGGCTAACAGGTTTCCCAGGGATTCCAGAGTCATCTGGAAAAGCAGTATTTTTCACAACACCGGCTGTGAACCACCTGCATCAGATTTCCTACCATGGCTTATTAAAATCTCAGTCAGGTTGAATCATAGCCTCTGGGAAAAGGGCCAGGGAATCTGCATTTCTAGAAAGCTCCCCCAGGGATTCTGATGGACTCTAATAAACACTGCTATTTTCATTGGCATCCTAATCACAGTTTATGGGTAGAGCTGACACCAGCAAAAGGGATTCGTGCGTCTGTGGGCAGGGGCTGGGCAAACTTTCTGGGAAGGGCCACAGCGTAAATAATCTGGGCTTTGCAGGCCCTGCAGGTCTCTGTTGCAAGTCCTCAGCTCTGCCACTGAAACATGGAAAAGACCACAGGCAGCTGTCACCAGGGGATGTGACTGCACCCCAATAAAGCTGAGTGTTCAGAAACAGGCAGGGGAGGCCACAGTGTGCTGACCTCCATAGTTGTTGGCCCACCAGCCCTCTGATGACCCCTTTTTTGTGGGACTTCTTTTTTTTTTAATTGGAGGAAAATTACTTTACAATGTTGTGTTGGTTTCTGCCATATGACAGTGCGAATCAGTCATAATTATACATATATCCCCTCTCTCTTAAGTCTCCCTCCCCTCTCCCATCCCACTCCTTTAGGTCATCACAGAGTGCCAGGCTGGGCTCCCTGCTTTACACTGCAACTTCTTACCAGCGATCTATTTTACACAAGATAGTGTATATATGTTGATGCTACTTTCTCCATTCGTCCCACTTTCTCCTTCCCCTACTTGTCCACAAGTCCATTCCCTACATCTGCGTCTCTGTATCGCCATATCTTCCCTGCAAAAAGGTTCATCAGTACCATTTTTCTAGGTTCCATATATATGCATTAATATATGATATTTATTTTTCTCTTTCTGACTTACTTCACTCTGTATAACATGTTCTAGTTTCATTCACTTCACTAGAACTGACTCAAATTCATTCTTTTTCATGGCTGAGTAATATTCCATTGTATATATGTATCATGCCTTCTTTATCCATTCATTTGTAGATGGACATCTAGGTTGCTTCCATGTCCTGGCTATTGAAAATAGTGCTACAGTGAACACTGGGGTAAATGTGTCATGTAGTATTGTAGCTTTCTCAGGATATATGTTCATTAGAGGGATTTCTGGGTCATATGGTAGATTTATTCCTAATTTTTTAAGGAATCTCCCTACTGTTCTCCATAATGGCTCTATCAGTTTACATTCTGTGGGACTTATTCTTACAGTACTTTCTGTTACCTGTGGAGAGCTATATCATGAAGATAAAATCACCTGTGGTACCAGATAAACCTTGAACCTTTGTGACTTAAAGCAGTACAAGTTCTGTCCTCTCATCTCACAGCCCAGTGAGAGTGTGCCTACTTGGGTTCTTCTGTGTTCTTCATTTAGGGACCTGGGCCCTTCATAGTGTAGCTTCATCCTTCTTGGTTCTCACAGCCATCCTCAGAGCCAGTGGACGAGGAAAAAGAGCCAGGATTATTCATGGGAAACCTGTACGGGCCTGGTCTGAAGAGGTGCCCTGCATTTCTACCCATATTTTACTGGCCAGAATTCTCATTGCGTGGGGTCCTGAAACAGCCATTTCTCAAGGCTGTGAGGCCCTTGGTCTCAAGACTTTCTCTAGTCCCTTCTATCTTTTCTTGAAATCTATCCACTTCTAACCTGGGCTCATCTCTTCCTTGTAAAAAGCCTTGTTAAGGTCAGTCAGTAGGAGCCAGCCCGTGGCCTCACTCTGACCTGTCCAGCCACATTCCTTAGGGCTGCAGGCTCAGAAGGCACAGACCCACCTCCTCAGTTATTGTAGGTGCGAGTTTTATCACCTAGTTTGCTACTGCATAACGGAGATCTCCATCTCTCTAGGCTCTGAGACCATTTCCTCCCTGGCTGCTGCCTGCCTGTGAAGCCTGCACCACATATTTTAGGTTGTTGCCATGGTAGCACCCCAGTGCAAGATACCGACTTCTGTATTAGTCCAGGTAGCACAGAGGCTTCACCAGGTAAACCCCAAACTGTGCGTGATGAACACAACTAAATGTTTATTTCTTGCTCACATCACATTCTAATACAGATGTTCTTGGAGGCATGACCTTCCATTTGGTCATTCAGAGACCTGGCTTTTTTCCATCTCAAACCTCTGCCTTCCTCTGGTCCTTGTGGTCCTCTCTTGCTGGCCACGGGGAAGGCAGGCAGGCTTCCCATGGGAAGGCCGATAGGTACATCACTTGGGTCTGTATTCTCTTGGCCAGAAGTCAGTCACATGGTCACACTCCCTGAAAGAGGGGCTAGGAGATGAAGTCCAGCGACAAGTCCCAGAGGAAAGGAAGGAGGTTTTGGCGTGCATGTGGCCATATCTGCCTCTTGGGTCTGGACAGATGGAGTGATGTCCAGGGGCTTATCAGGGAGAAGGTCAATAAGTGGCCTGCCTCAGTGATCACTGGGGGCACTATCAGGCAACAGCTAGTGAGATCCGAAAGCCGTGCGAAGTAAACAGCAAACATTTACTGCGTGTCCCTGCTGTGCCTAGCAGTGGGCCAGACTCTGGGGACCTGGGGCAGAACCAAGCTCCTCTTAGAGCTCTGGGTGACCCCCTAAACACAACCCTTGTGCTGGATGCCAAGGGGCCAGGGAGTTGGGGAAGAGGGTGGGTTTTCTACTACGGCTGGTTTGAGTGCCTCCTGTAGCCCTGGAAATGCCTCCCTTACAGTTGTGCATGGCCCTCTCTGCGGTGTACTGGACGAAATGTAATTAGAAGGGGAAAAGGGCAGCCCGCAGCAGATATTCCGTTTATGTCTCTCGATTGTTTTCCTAGGACATCGTCTGCCCTCTCTGAGGCTTCTAAGGAGGCGGTTGCTCCAGATGTAGGGTCATCACCCTGTTTTGTGTTTGTTTCTGGGTGTTGGCATTGGCAAAGTTAGGGAGCTGGCACTGTCTCGGAACCCCCTCTGTGGTACTGAGGGTGGCACAAGGAGGGGCCCAGATCCCCACATCCTTGCTCTTTTTCATGTTTTTGGCCATTTGGGTTAGAAACCGCTGCTGCTGCTTCTGTTGAAGACTGAGTCGTGGGCCCAACTTAACTGAAGATGTTGGCTGAGGTCCAGGCAGACAGCTCTCAGCCACCATTGAGCATCAGCTCTGTGCCGAACCCCTGTTCAAGAGCATGGATGCACCCCGCACAGGAGCCCACTTGCTTTTGGTAGCTCAGGGCCGTTGGAGAAGGATCTTGAAACTGTTATGTAAGGCAACAGCAGTATTCTCCAGGAGGGTTTTCAAAAAGGGCTAAGAAAATGGGCGTAGAGGACATAGCTAACCTTGGAGCTGGCCACAGAGGGAAGCTTTTACATCTCTTTCAGAGATTTTTCAGTAGAAAGTCATGTCACTAGCAGCAGGAAGGTAGCCTAGGTAAGTATCTAGGATACCCTTCCAAGCTGCCTTCATTAATTTGTTGCATGGTTTCTTCTAAGGCAGTGAGGACTACAAAAGGTTAAATCTTTCCTATACGATGAACTCAGCCATCCCTGTGAAATGGAGGAAGCGGAATACCATTAGACTCTCTAATCTCATTTCTCTCATGCTGTCCTTCTTGGAGCCTATCAAACAGTGTCCTGGCAGAGAGTCAGTTCTGTGGCCGCGAAGCATCAGAGTCAGTCTCTTTCTGAACATGCCAGAAGGGCTGTAATTTAGAAAATGTAGCCTACCTTTTAAGGAAGGATGAAAAGGTACTAAATGCACCTTTCTTTGCATGTTAACTCCCAAATATTTGAGATATATTAAATGTGTCATTCCTGGGAAATTTTATTTTCTATTTTTTTAGAGTTATTTGCATGACATATTAAAACAGAACTTATTAAAACTGTTTGTATTTGTGGATCTCTGGTGGTTTCATGAGTACTGCTCAGGGCCCTCTCTGTACCATCTATTAATAAGATATGTGTCTTTTGAGTGTGTAACTGTGCATTCAAGATGCAAATGCAGTAACAGTTTTCCCCTGGTTTTGTTTTTCCTCAAAGACGCATGTGATTTTTCTTATCTGATTTAAGTGTTTCTTAAGGGGAGGGGGTAGGAAAGTATTAGCTACTGCCACATCAAAAAAGCTAAATATAATTGGAAGTTAGATTTGGGGATTTTTCTGTTAGTCCCAGTCTTTTTTCCATATTGTGATGTTGTCATAAATTAAAGGGGAGGGGGTGGGGCCTACCAGGATTTTGAAGTTTTTTTTTTTTCCTCCTATTTAAAGTTTATGTCTCCTAGATAGCATCCCATAATGCTGGTTATTTTTATGCAGACTATTTGGGACAAAGAGGCTCTCTTTAAACGAAGATAATTGCAAGCTTTGTCCCTTGCCTCAAGTTTACTGCAGGGTTTTTCTCCCCTCTGGTTATACAGAAATGAAATTATAAACCACCAGTAGCCTGGGAAATGTCAATCGATTCCAAATGACTAAATATTTAATTCAATCATTGCCTATACCTCCAAGGATGACTCGGGTGTTTTTCTTCTTACTGAGGGCTCCATGAAAGCCGGGCTCTGCAATGGCTGCTGAGGACTGTGTCTGTTGCAAGGAGGCTCCCCTGCAGTGAGGAGCTGGGCAAGCCTGTTCCATAGCAGCCCTTTTTGCAAATGGTAGTGGATTTTTGCAGAAGGTTTGTGGCCAGATTGCTATGTATAATACTGATGAAGCATTTTTGTTCCAGCTCTGTCTCGGAAGACCTAGGCTGTAGACGTGGGGATTTCAGTAGGAAACATTATGGATCTGTGGAGCTGGTAAGTTTACACTGTCTGTTCAGTGGTAGTACATTGATTTCGATTTAGAGAGGATCGCCAAGCTCTTCAGATCTTTTGTTGTATATTTACTGTTAGACCATGTGGGTATAGTATAAGGACTGGATGGGAATGAATGACTATTGAAAGGCTGTAATAATAATTTGATCATCTTTATCTGTTGTGTTTTTACTGTTACGTACTTTTAATCTGTGCCTTTCAGTGTGTTAAAAATTTGTTGTGCCTTGGTATTTTTCTCTGTTCATGGTGTTATGTAATTAAATAAAATGATTTATGTATTAGGAAAGGTAGCATTTAGCTTTTATGTTATCTTCTTCCTAAAAGTTTCTAAATCTAGTTTTTGAGGTTTAAATATTATTGTAATACATATTCCAATTTCTCTGTACCCTTCATCTCTGGATATGTGATAGGAGTTAGAATATCTGTGAGCTCTTTTTTTTCCCCCCTGTTACAAGTATATGTGTTGGACTAGATAAATGACTGTGATAGGTAATAGATACCTGGATTGAAAATATTCATATTTTTCTTAATGAGAGAGATTGGGGTTTGTGTTATGATTTTTTTTAAGGGTATGCTTTCATTTTAAAAGAGGAATAGTGAAGATATATCATAGCCTTGGTTTTTTTTTTAATCATAGCCTCAGTTTTTTAAAAGACAGAATTGTGAGGTTTTTTTCCCCAGTTGCATGGAAATTTGAACTAATTTTTAGGAAAATATGCTCATAAAATTTTCCTGGTTAATATTTAACTATTAAAAACATTAAATTTATTATTTCTGTCTGTTTACAAAAACTGAGTTAATGGGATCCATTTGTAAAGTATTAATATAAGCTGCGTTAATTGCAGAGTTTAAAAAGCAGAAAAATTTATGTACCGGAATCATGTACAAGTAGCATTCTACTTGAATTCAGGTATATATTACAGGTTTGACTGTGTACCTGGCCCAGGTATATTCTTGGAAATATGCATTAAGTAAAAGATTAAGTCCTTGTTTTTAAGGCTCCTACTGTCCTCCTGCTGGGCAGATAAGATACA
>SJYV01015698.1:0-30704 GCA_006410875.1 Neotragus pygmaeus | reverse complement strand
TTTTGGCTATTGTGAATCATCTTGCTAAAAACACTGTCAGAGCATTCTTGAGTTCACAACAGCTCTTTGTCAGTATCCCTATTCTCAATCAGTGGTCTTCAAAGTGTACCTACTATCAAGTGGGGATCAGCAGAAAGACTGGCAGTATGGGTGCCCTCACATTTGACATCTTTTTGAATCTTAGGTGTGTGTTCAGAAGAAAGGAATCCATGTGGCAGCACATCTGGAAATCAACTCCTGGGAAGAAGGAATGAATGAAGTCATTGGCCTGGAGCAGAGCAGACTGAAGGAAGCTAGGGAGCCATCTACAAGGAGCAAAGACTTTTTCCCTGTTGCTCCCTAAGACCAATTAAGAGGCACCACAGCATCAGATTTCTGATTTCAACTCAATATATGAAATACTTTTTAACCTCTAGAGCTGTTTACTAATGGAATAATCTACCTTAATAGAATAAGTATTCCCCTATGAAAACACACAGAGAGAAGTTGATTGTAGAAGGGATTCCAGAACTTGGAAGGGAATTGGAGGAGAGCTGTATCTGCGTTCTAAGACTTCTTGACCCCAACATTCCCTGTCTTTCTAATGCTTGAAACATCCATAGAAAAGGCCAAAATGGCCAGAAAGTGTAACATTTCCAAAGTAAATAATTATTCNAAGGGAATTGGAGGAGAGCTGTATCTGCGTTCTAAGACTTCTTGACCCCAACATTCCCTGTCTTTCTAATGCTTGAAACATCCATAGAAAAGGCCAAAATGGCCAGAAAGTGTAACATTTCCAAAGTAAATAATTATTCAGTATAAACTTGACTTGATATTCATGAGTGCGATGTCCTCAAATGAGGCTGAAATCTAAGAAGTTAACTGCTGAGTGACCCACACAAACATCAGAGAGGGAAGTGTTATCTAAGATTGTAGTGACAAGAGCCAGAAATGATCAGCAGGTACACTGGGGCCTAAACTCGAGTCCTTAATCTCGTTTGCATATTATATTAGGAAAATACCCCAGTAAATCCAAATCAAATTATACAATGTTCCACTGTTAGTTACTAAAAATTAATGACTGCAATTTGTTTCTCTTATTAGACTTTGGTTTTTAGTTTTTCTCCTACGATTTCCCTTTTGTTCATTAAAACTTGTGAACAATGCCTTAAGAAGCTCTGGAGAAGTAGACAATTCTGCTTTGGGGTTGGGATGGCCATTTGGCCATAGTTATCAAAATGTGAAGGGAACATACCCTTTGACCCAGCAATTCCACTTGTAGGAATGAATTTCCCTCCATATGAGAAATCACTGCAGTAAAGAATATGTGCAGGGCTTCCCTGGTAGTCCAGTGGTTAAGAATCTGCTTTGCAGTGCACAGGAAATGCTGGTTTGATCTTTGGTCCCTTTGATCCTTGGTCCTGGAAGATCCCACCTGCTTTGGAGCAGCTAAGCCCATGCTCCACAATAAGAGAAGCCACCACAATGAGAGGCCCATGCACCCCAGCTAGAAAGTGGCTGCTGGTCACCACAGCTGGAGCAAGCCAGCACTCAACAATGATGACCCAGTGCAGCCAAAATAAATAAATAATCATTTAAATTTTTTAGGAAGAATATGTGCAGCAAAACATTAAAAATGCCCTGATTGTCCATCAATAAGGGACTGTTTCATGAGGGACAACACATGCTGTATCAAGATCTTTATGTACTGACATGAAAATTGCTCCAAGATACACTGTTATATGACAAAAGCAAGGTAGTAAACTTTGTGCTTTAAAAAAATGCATCTAGGGACTTCCTTGGTGGTTCAGTGATTAAGACTCAGTGCTTCAACTACAGTGGGTGTGGGTTTGATCACTGGTTGGGGAACTGAGGATCCCACATGCTGTAGGGCATGGCCAAAAAAAAGCTCAAAAAAAGGACATCTATAGACAGAAATACACGTATGTGCCAGGCAGCTTCTAAGATGATCCTCAATGCTCTCCAACCCTTGGTGTGGATTCAACCTAGTGTGGGTTCAACCTAGTGTCTTTTTTTCTAACAGAATATAGCAAGGATGTCAATTCTGAGATTTGGTTGTAAAAAAAACCTTTGGTTTCCTTCTTGTCCTTCTTGAGTTTTGTAGCTCTTGTCACCTATTTGCGTGGATGAAATCAGCTGCCATGCTCTGAGGAGCCCAGTGGAGAGGCCCATGGGTAAGAAGTTCAGGGAGGCCTCAAGCAAAAGACCAGTGAAGAAATGAGGCCATCAGCCTAACAGCCTGTGAGGAACTAAATCCTGCCAGCAAGGCCTTGAGGGAACTTGACAGCAGATAGTCCGGATCGGAGCTATGGGGTGATTGCATTCTCAGCTGACAGCTTGATGACATTTTTGTAACAGACCCTGAGCCTGGAGGGCCTGACAAGGTCACTGGGACTCCTGATCACAGGAAATATGTGATATTAAATGTTTGTTGTTTTAAGCCACTACGTTTTGGGGTAACGTTACACAGCTGCTGCTGCTAAGTCGCTTCAGTTGTGGATGACTCTGTGCAACCCCATAGACGGCAGCCCACCAGGCTCCCCCAGCCCTGGGATTCTCCAGGCAAGAACACTGGAGTGGGTTGCCATTTCCTTCTGCAATGCAAGAAAGTGAAAAGTGAAAGTGAAGTCGCTCAGTCGTGCCCAACATGACCCCATGGACTGTAGCCTACCAGGCTCCTCTGTCCATGGGATTTCCCACACAGCAGTAGATAGCTAATACCAAAAACATGTTTGTTTATGCATGTATTTCTTTTTAAAAAACTAAATAAAAGTATCTACTTTATTTTGTTTGATTTTTTAAATTTATTTTTAATTGGAAGATAATTGTTTTATATCATGTTGGTTTCTGCCATACATCAGCATGAGTCAGTCATAGGCATACATATGTTCCCTCGCTCCTGAACCCCCCTCCCACCTCCCGCTCTGTCCCAACCTTCTAGGTTTTCACAGAGCACTGGATTTGAGCTCCCTGCAACATACAGCAAATTCCCACTGGCTATCTAATTTTACATATGGTAATGTGTATTTTTTAAACCCTGGCCACTGTGCTTGCCACCAGGGAAAGAAATTTAAGATTCTAGTGTGGGAGGAAACTTACTTTTTAATATAGACTCTTTTGTTTTATCTCAGTAGTTTATTCAACAAAGAGATAAATAATAACATGTTTAATATTCTCCAATGAACAATCATTCCAAAGGCCCATTTCTAAAATCCTCAAATGAAGTTTTATTTTCTGTATCTACATAAGTTAGCTAACTCACTCACAAAGAAGCTTTTTCATACTTCAACTGGAGCACATATTATGTCACTTCACACACACAGAAAAGGAGACTCTTTCCTTCACCTCTTTGGGGGAAAAGGAAAATGCCTTCTTCTCAGCCCCATTCTCTGTGGCCTGATAACTCTGTGCCCCGGCCACAGCAAGGGATCCAGTTCCCCTAGGGGCCCTGTTTCCATCTCTGTATTTTAACTCATACCTCCACTCAACTTGGAATTCTGCTCCTACCCTCCCTCCCAGCTAATTCTTATACCCAACTCTAGGCTCTTCCTCTGACACCTCAGCCCACTCCTGCCCCAAACCCCTTAGCAATTCTGTTCCTGGATATGCATCCCACATAAGTGGGTCTCTCCCTCCTTTGAGGTAGCCCTGTGCTTTAAAATTAGTCCCAGACAGGTCTGCACCCACCGTCACGTCATTTTTCTGTGTTCCCTATTAGACAGTAAGCTCCTTGCAGATAAGAGAGGATGAGATAGAAGACAGACATATGGGACTATGATATGACATACCGTGTTCACTCCCCCCATCTCTACCCGGAGCAGAGGCAGCAGATGTGAGAGCCCATACAGGGGTCACGTTCTCGACTTAAAGTCACAACAGATAACTGAGGATTTATACTTACATTACCTTAGGAAGCACGTGTAAGATACCTTTATGGTCCAAAAATATATACACCATAAAACAGTCAGACCATAAAGAAGGCTGAGCGCCGAAAAATTGATGCTTTTGAATTGTGGTGCTGGAGAAGACTCTTGAGAGTCCCTTGGACTGCAAGGAGATCAAACCAGTCAATCTTAAAGAAAAATCAGCCCTGAATATTCTTTGGAAGGACTGATGCTGAAGCTCCAAAACTCTGGCCACCTGATGCGAAGGGCTGACTCACTGTAAAAGATCCCGAAGCTGGGAAAGATTGAAGGCAAAAGGAGAAGGGGAGCGGCAGAGGATGAGATGGTTAGACAGCATCACCAACTCAGTGGACACGAATCTGAGCAAACTCCTGGGAAACCTGGTGTGCTGCCGTCCTTGGAGTGTCAAAGAGTTGGATACAACTTAGCAACTGAACAACAACACAGGATACGTTTAGTCACAACTGACAGGAATCCCATCACTTGTGTGGCTTACACTATAAGGAAATTTAATTATTTCATTCATCAAGATGCTCGGAGGCAAGACTCTCCCAGAATTTGTTAATTTAGCAGCCCAGTCTCATCAAGGGCCCACATTCTTTCCATCTCTCTGTTCTGCCGTCTTCACGGGGGTCAGCCTGTTCCTCAGGCTGATTTCCCTCACAGTCGCAAAATGGCTACCACAGCTCCCAACATCACACCAGAGGAAGAAGTGTTCCTTTCGTCCAGAAAGCTTATATATCTTTTTTTTTTAAGACTAAGAAAAAGGCTTCTTAGACATCATCCCGTCAGACTTTTTCTTCATGTCTTATTTGTCAGAAATGAGCTGATGCCTGAAGCAACTCATGGCAAAGAGAGTATAATGACCATGGCGGGTTTACAGGGAGCACCCGGCTGATTGGGGTGTATGTTATCTGCATAAAATCTGGGCTCTACTAAAAAGAAGGAACAGAGTGGGTAAGAACAACACTGTCTCCTACATTGTGAGGTCCTAGGCTTCTGACTTTTAAACTATTGAGCTAAATTGCATATATTATCATTGGAAAACACTACCTCATTCCCAGCACCTGGAGATTTATTTTTTAAATTATCATATATGTAATGTGAATCTAGCTTAGACCACGGATTTTTAAAACTTTGAACTTCAATAATACTGTGTGAAAAAAAATGAGGCAATTAAACCCAGAAACATGCTAGTGTTTGCCAAGAGGCTGAGTTGATAATTTTTTTTTTCCTTTTTCCCAATTGGTCAGTACCCTTCATTGGGCTCAAAGAACAATCAGACCAGGAGCTGATATACTGGGCATATAGTAGAAAGGAAAACACACGCTTTCAAGCTAGACTGATTTAGTTTAAAATCCTAGTTTCACCATTTAACAGTACATGAACTTTGGGCATTAAATTAGATTTTCTGGGCCTCTGTTTCCTTATGTGTGAAATATAGATAATAATACTGACCTAGATCATCACAATCACGGTATTAAATGTCACCTTCAAAAGTTAAAAAAATAAAAATACTGGCCTTGAAGCATGCTGAAAGAATTAAGTGAAAATCTGGACTGGAATCACATGACAGTATATAAAGAATAAGAATAAAATATCAAACCTCTTGCCATTGTAAAAGCAAAACAAACAAACAAAAACGGTGTGCTCAAAGCACAGGAACTGAAAGTTTGGCCAATTGATTAGAAGAGGTAATGCAGGGCCAGCTGAGCAGGAACTTAATACACAGCAAAGGTGTCAGCACTGCTCAATGGGGGAAAGAATGATTGCTTAACAGATGGTGTTAGGAAAACTGACTCATTACGAGGAACAAGAAAATCCAATTTGGAGCATGGGACTGGGATGGAAAATGCCCTTCTCGCCTCTCAAACTGGCAGAGTGGTTTCAAGATGAATGGAGGTTCTAATTGAGAGAGACCGCTAAAATTAATGGAAGAAATTGCAGTAGGGAATCTTTGTGAGCTTAGGAGTTACTAATAGAAAGCATTTCTTAAAATTTGACGAAGACAAATATTCTATGATATCACCTATATGTGAAATCTAAAATACACAACAAACTAGTCAATATAACAAAACAGAAACAGACTCAGATATGCAGAACATACTAGTGGTTACCACTGGGCAGGGAGGGGCAACTGGGGGTTAAGAGGGACAAACCATTATGTATAAAATAAGCTACAGGGATATAATGTATAGCACAGAGCAGATAGCCAGTATATATATTATATATATAATGTATATATTCACGACTGAAGTGACACATACTTAGGAGTGGAACTGTCAGACGTAACTGAGCACACACGCATGAAAAATGAGTGTTAAATTGCTCAGTCTTGGCTGACTCTTTGCGATACCATGGACTGTAGCCCGCCTGTCTCCTCTGTCCATGGGATTTTCCAGGCAAGAACACTGAAGTGGGTAGCCATTCCCTTCTCCAGCCGATCTTCCTGAATCAGGGATCAAACCCAGGTCTCCTGCATTGCAGGCAGATTCTTTACTGTCTGAGCCACCAGGAAATGCAAGCATATATACATACGGTAATTCTATTTTTAGAAAAACACAGAAGTTCTTGATTTTTGAGAAAAGGAGAGGCTCTAGAATTCCAGAGTGCTTTCTTTAACCACTAGAGGGCACCCTGCATCGAGTATTTTGTTTTACTCCTATTCTGTATGATCTTTAAATGTTTATTTCAAGAGAATGTCAAAGAGTGAAAAAAAGAACAGCGAACTCTGATTTTTCAAAATAAATATTTTTTTAAACTTTCATTAACTTCACAAGAAATGATTAAGCATGAAGAAAGTAACAAAACAAGAGGGAAAGAAGTCAAAGTCCTGGAAACCTAAAAATGGATCAATCCAGGTACTGTACTTGCCAAAAAATAAGTAAATACATAAGTTTTTCTCTTCAATTACTAAGTAGTTAGAGAGTAAATCTAACTCCCCAGAAGGCAAAAAAAGAGAGCTGCAGCACCAGGCAAGTGTTACACTGTGAAGTGTCAGCAAAAGATGCTTTATGATGTTGAGATAAGAGGCAATTCCCTACTTAAAAAGTCATTAGATGTTTTACTTAGTTTTATTGGATTGCCAACATATGCATGTCATGAAAATTTTAAAGGTACAAAATAGTTTCTCTTCTCCCCATAATATAATTCCCCTCCTTAGAAGCCACAACTGTTACTGGTTTCTTACACATCTTTCAAACGAATCTATACGTGTATAAGCATGCTGCTGCTGCTGCTGCTAAGTCGCTTCAGTTGTGTGTCCGACTCTGTGCGACCCGATAGACGGCAGCCCATCAGGCTCCCCCGTCCCTGGGATTCTCCAGGCAAGAACACTGGAGTGGGTTGCCATTTCCTTCTCCAATGCATGAAAGTGAACAG
The DNA here is from genome assembly GCA_006410875.1 of Neotragus pygmaeus. Lineage (NCBI taxonomy): Eukaryota > Metazoa > Chordata > Mammalia > Artiodactyla > Bovidae > Neotragus > Neotragus pygmaeus. The sequence goes on along the minus strand of SJYV01015698.1, from coordinate 23,418 downwards.
TGAAAGTGAAGTTGCTCAGTCATGTCCAACTCTTAGCGACCCCGTGGACTGCAGCCCACCAGGCTCCCCTGTCCCTGGGATTCTCCAGGCAAGAACAATGGAGTGGGTTGCCATTTCCTTCTCCAGTGCATGAAAGTGAGGTGAAAGTGAAGTCACTCAGTCGTGTCCGACTGTACGCGACCCCATGGACTGCAGCCTACCAGGCTCCTCCATCCATGGGATTTTCCAGGCAAGAGTACTAGAGTGGAGTGCCATCGCCTCCTCCAATGTATAAGCATAGAACTGAACAAATACACTGAGATCTACTCACCACAGAAATGACTGTGTGCTACCTACACTGTTCTCGCTTTGCTTTTTTTCTTTCCTTTTTTTTGTTTTAACTTAATAATGTATCTTGGAGATCCTTCTCTGTATGTTTGAATCTGCTTTATTTCTGCATTACTATTTTTAGCAGCTGTTATTTAGTGAGGTTACATTATTATCTTGTAATCTTATTGAAATTATACTTATATATTTCATCACTATCCAATAATGAACATTTAAGCTATTCCCAATTATTTCTTTTATAAATACTACTGCAATGAATACCGTTTGCAAAGGTTATTTTCACTGTGAATATCTGTAGAATGAATACCAGGACTGAGTCAAACCTAATACACAATTAAAGTTTTGATAGACAATTTGTCTTCTGCAAAGATTGTATTAATTAAATTCCCATAACCCTGTTATCCTGTACCTTGCCCACACAGTTTTTACTTTTTTTTTTTTTAAATCTTGGCCAATCTGCTCTGGCAAAAATATTGCCTTGTATGTTGTTTTGTGTTTCTCTTAATATAAGTGAGTTGAGCATATTTTTCACATATTTAAGGAAAGGCTGGTATTAATCAGAATGAACTCTACCGTATAAAGGCATAGAATGTGGAGATATTTTCACCCAAGTTAAGAATAGAGGGAAGTACATTTTCATGGGGAAAAGAAAATCTGGGAAACTCCTGAGCTGACCCCACAAAGGAGGCCTTCGACAACACCCCAAGCCATACTACTACTTTCTATGCTGGGACCCCAGGTCCTCAGCAGATCTCTAGGGGGCCTCCGTGTCAAATTGAGAGAAGACCAGATGCCACCTGGGGCCAAAAGTACTAAAGCACCTCTTATCCCCATTATCCTCAGCCTTGCTCTGACCTGATCCCCCTCTCGGTCTTTCTCACTGCACTTTTATATCAACTCTGTCCAATAGAAATGTAATGCAAGCCACACGTGTAATTTAAAATTTTCTACAAGCTGCATTAAAAAAGAAGCGGCTGGGAAACTAGAGAAAGCCCACATGTACCAATGAAGACCCAGCACAGCCAAAAATAATAAATAAGTAAATCTTAAAAAAGAAGCAGCTGTAATTACTTGTTTTAAGTTTTATTGAAGTATAGTTGACTTAAAATATTGTGTTAATTTGTGCTGTATAGCAAAATGATTCAGTTATGCAAATATATATATTCTTCCCATTAAGGCTGATGAACCTATTGAATGTTGAATATAGGCTATTGAATATAGCTCCCTGTGCTAAACACTAAGACCTTGCTGTTTATCCATCCTATGTATAATTGTTTGAGGGCTTCCCTGGTGGCTCAGAGGTTAAAGCGTCTGCCTCCAATGCGGGAGACCCGGGTTCGATCCCTGGGTCGGGAAGATCCCCTGGAGAAGAAAATGGCAATCCACTCCAGTATTCTTGCCTGGAGAATCCCATGGATGGAGTAGCCTAGTAGGTTACAGTCCACGGGGTCGCAAAGAGTCGGACACGACTGAGCGACTTCACCTCACCTCAATCCCAAACTCCTAATCCTTCCTACACCATCCTCCCTCCCGCTTTGTAATTACTTTCAATATTTTATATAACAAAATATATGCAAATTATTATTTCAACATGTGATCAATATTAAAAGTTGCTAATATTCTGTATTCTTCTTTTGGGACAAAGTCTTTGTGTATTTATGCTCACAGCCCATCTCAAGGGCTCAGTAGTAGAACATGGCTAGACCAGCATCGTCCAGTGGAACTTTCTGCAATGATGGAAGTGTTAGATCCTTGTTCCCACAAATACCATCTAACCTCCTATGTATTTAATTTTTCCCCAGAGCATTTTTTCTTCTTCTTGCATCAGCGGGATTCAGGTCCTCTCCTAAGGCCACTACACCACCCCTAGGTATCTCTAGTGGAGGCCACTTATTCTTTTATGCCCCAAATGACCAGAAACAGCTCCTCGTGAAGCTTAAGTCTAGCTCTGTGTTGTCCAATGTGATAAACACAAATAAGCATGTGGCTTCCTAAGTGGAGCAGTGGTAAAGAATCTGCTTGCCAATGTAGGAAACGCAGGTTCGATTCCTGGGTCAGGAAGATCCCCTGGAGTAGGAAATGGCAACCCACTCCAGTATTCTTGCTTGGGAAATCCCATGAACAGAGGAGCCTAGCAGGCAACAGTCTATGGGGCCACACAGAGTTGGACATGACTGAGCCACCGAGCATGCACACACCTACATGGTGGCCGCCATATTGAACAGTATTTCTCCTCTCTTTCTCTTCTACCACCAGAAAAAGCCATCTCTCTCTGGAGACCACACAGCTCTAGAATCTTCAATCATGCCCTCATGGGAATAATGGAGCTACCTCTTCTGAGTAAGACTTTTAGAGGGTTCTCCTCATCCTTCATCACCTACAGAGCAACCCCATGCTGTCCAGCCCAGCTCAGAACACCACACTGGGGCTTTGTACTGTGTGTGTTCCTCCAGGTAACAGCCTAGCTGAACACATCTGGTACTTTCTTAGTTCCAACCTTCCCTTCCTCCATTTTAATCACTTACTCCCAGTACCCAACCCTTGATCTGGTCATCACCTGGCAGTACTGCACAGAAGATATTGTTTCTTATTCCCTTACTTATAATTAATTTATAAATAATGCATACTAAAAAAAGAATTGACCCACACAGCTAAAAGGTAAGTCCCCTTTGGCCAGCTACCCCTAAAAATCAAGCCTCCCATCATGTGCCCGTCTCCCAATCCCCTGTCCTTGTATTTTTAAACTTCGATAAGCACATGTTGTTTTGCAACATGCTTGTTTTTCTTAACAATTTGTCTTGCAGACCTTTTCATGTCAGTAGATGTAGACCCACTTCTTCCTTGTTTTGTGCATGTAGTGGTGGGAGAATTAGCATATTCACGTAGTTAAAGCCCCAAAGGTAAGTAAAAAGGTACAATGAAGTTTTCCTCCTCATTCTTGCTCCTCATCTACACCATTCCCATACCAGTCTCATAGGTAACCACTGTTGTTCGTTTTCTTACTACAGTTAGTTTTTCCTCACGCATTTCAACCAAATAGGAATATAGATTCCTATTTTCTCCCATTTTATGCATATTTACGCACTATTCTACACCTTGAAGTGACTTTCCATATCCTGATTCTATATCAGAGTATTGAGAACATCTTCCTCCTTTTTTCAGCACCATTTTTTCCATTGTATGAAAGCGAAAGTGAAGTCGCTCAGTCGAGTCCTACTCTTTGCGACCCCATGGACTGTAGCCTTCCAGGCTCCTCCATCCATGGGATTTTTCTGAGCAAGAATACTGAAGTGGGTTGCCATCTCCTTCTCCAGGAGATCTTCCCCACCCAGGTATCGAATCTGGGTCTTCTGCATTGCAGACAGACACTTTACCATCTGAGCTACAAGGAAATATATGACTGACCCATAATTTATTTACCCAATCGGAATGGATGTTGATGGAGTCCTGGGTTGTTTTCAGTGTTCACTATTTCAGTGTTCACTACAATAAAGAACTTTGTACCTATATTACTTTCTGTATGGAAGTATACTTGTAAGATGAATTCCCCAAAGGGAAACTGCACAGAGGGTTTTTGACAGCTAATTTTGATAGACATTGCCACATTGCCTTCTGCGGGTACTGTACCAACTTATATCCCCATCAGCATGTATCTTAGTGTTTCCAACCACTGCATAATACTCTGAAGACTATCGCCCTTCCTCTTGGTGGGTATGGAGGACTGACTGTACTGAGAATATAGATTGCATTGGGTAGCCTCCTCCTACTGATGAAGGATGTTGGATTGTTTTCAATTGTTGTATTACAATGATGCTGTAATAAACATGCTTGTCTGTGCTTCCTTGTACATGTATTTTTCCAGAATAATTAAAGTAAACAAAGAGCAAAGGAAGCAGCTGTGCAAAGGCTCCAGGGTGGAAGAGAGCTCAGAGTGATAAGAAATGGAGAGAGAGCCAGTGTGGCGGCTGGAGCTCAGGCATGAGGCTGGAGACATGAGGGCAAATGTGCACAGGGTCCACAGCTGGGCCAGAAAGCCATGGGTAAGGTTTTGGATTTTATTCTAAGATCAAGATTACCTGATTTACATTTCAAAGACCACTCTGGCTGCTGCACTGAAAAATGGTTTCAAGGGAAAGCGTGGAAGCACAGGGACTTCCCCGACAGTCCAGTAGTTAAGAATCCACCTTCCAGTGCAGGGAATGGGGAGTGGTTCAATCCCTGGTGGGGAAACTAGGATCCTACACTTCCTGGCGGGGTAGCTCCTAAGCCCTCCCACTCTAGATCCCGGGCTCCACAGCTAGAGAAGGCCAGAGCACTACAAGGAAGACCAGTGCAGCCGGATAAAAAAATAGTGGAAGCAGACCAGGTAAGGATGAACGTCAGAAGGGGCACCAGAGGCCTGGCTAAAGTGAAAGATTAGATTCCTAGCAGGTTGCCCAAATGAGAAGTCAGTGGAACAGAAGGGCTCTGCTCCCAACAGACACTGTAGAGAGCACTGAGGGACACCGGGAGCCTCAGGCAGACAGAACCTCTGCCAGCTAGGAACTTCCTCTCTAGCAAGGCATTTGGAGGTTAAGAAAATCATTTCAAGTGTAGACAAGTCCTCACATAGTGTGACAGGGAATAGAGACGTGACTCTGACCTTAGAATGAAATAGGACCATTTGTAGAAACTTGGATGGGCCTAGAGACTGTCATACAGAGTGAAATGTCAGAGAGAGAAAAACAAATATCGTGTAGTAACGCGTCTATGTTAAATCTAGAAAAATGGTGTAGATGAACCTAATTTCCAAGGCAGGAATGGAGACACAGGTGTAGAGAACAAACATGTAGTCATAGAGGGGAGAGGAGAGTGGGATGCATTGGGAGATTGGCATCGACATATATACCCTGTGGGTGCTAAGTCAATTCAGTCGTGTCCGACTCTTTGCCACCATATGGACTGTAGCCCACCAGACTCCTCTGTCCATGGGGTTCTCTTGGCAAGAATACCAAAGTGGGTTGCCATTCCCTCCTCTAGGGGAGCTTCCTGACCCAGGATCGAACCCATGTCTCATGTCTCCTGCCTTAGCAGGCGGGTTCTTTACCATAGCAATACCTGGGAAGCTCCATATATATACCACCCTGTGTAAAATAGACAGTGGGAATCTGCTGCATAGCACAGGGAGCTCAGCTCTGTGCTCTATGGTGACCTAGAGGGGTGGGACAGGGGNTCCTCCACTGCCTCCCCACTGAAGAAGGCAGCCTTCTCGCCTGGTGGGCACCCTGCTACCTTCAACATGCCCGACGGCCTCAGCACAGCTGCAGGTATCAGGGCCCTGAACTCTGAATCCACACCGAAGACGCCAAAGGGTCTCCATGAGCAGCAGGATGCAAGGAAGGATGAAACCTACAAAGCTGCTTAATTCAGCCTGCCTCCGTGAGAATTACCTNACGGCCTCAGCACAGCTGCAGGTATCAGGGCCCTGAACTCTGAATCCACACCGAAGACGCCAAAGGGTCTCCATGAGCAGCAGGATGCAAGGAAGGATGAAACCTACAAAGCTGCTTAATTCAGCCTGCCTCCGTGAGAATTACCTGGGTCTCGCATGCTGTAAACAGAACTTCTTGGAATGAGCCTAGGACACATGCAGCCCCCAAGCCTCCAGTCTCAGCCTGTCACCTGCTACCTGCATGACCTGAATCCAGAATCTGCATCTAGGCTGCATAAGCCTGTGATTCCCCACCTGGGAGAAGAGAGGGTCCTGGCCTCTATTTGGATCTGCCTTCAAGCCTCATGCGTGATCCCCTCACAAGCTCTGTGTCTTGTCACTTATGTCTCATGGGAGAAACTACTGATCTGCTGGCCACATGGGGGAAATAAGCATGGGACTCACCATGCCCTGAGCCCTCCCTGGGAATCCAAGAACCCCAACATCACTTGTCCATTGTGTAGAGGCACTAAGGCACCTCCCTCAGCAATCCTGTTTCATCCCGGAGAGCTGTGGTCCAACAACCAGTTGAGCAAGTTCAGGCTTATGATGACTAGCCTGAGGATGAGAGTACTGCATCCATCCTCACAGAAGCAGTGGAACGGAGAGGACATCTCAGGCACAGAGAGGTCGTTAAGGAGTACAACTTTGGCATCCCTGGTATTCTGCATCTCGGTACTCTCGCTTGCCCAGCTTCCATACTGACATCCCCAGCCCCTGCCAAACCACCCAATGAGCTCATCCCTCTGGGTTCTCTGTGGTCCTCTTGGACCCTTGTTTCTAATCCCACAAGGAAGGATTTGTTTCTCACCACTCCTGACGTATGCCTGTCTTGTGTGTCCTAGGGAGTGGCATGTCACTGGCCTGAAACTACAGGATATATTTCCTGTCTCTTATACACATCTAGATGTGTATAAGAGACAGGTGATGGACAGGGAGGCCTGGCGTGCTGCGATGCATGGGGTCACAAAGAGTTGGACACAACTGAGCAACAGAACTGACTGACTNACCATATTCAGTTCAGTTCAGTCACTCAGTCATGTCCGACTCTTTTCAACCCCATGAATTGCAGCACACCAGGCCTCCCTGTCCATCACCAACTCCTGGAGTTCACTTAGACTCGCGTCCATCGAGTCAGTGATGTCATCCAGCCATCTCATCCTTTGTCATCCCCTTCTCTTCCTGCCCCCAATCCCTCCCAGCATCAGAGTCTTTTCCAATGAGTCAACTCTTCGCATGAGGTGGCCAGTACATGACCTCAAATATTAATTTTCTAGTTCTTACACCCATGCCTTCTGAACCCCTTTCTCTTGCTGCCTGTCCTTGAACTCACCAATATCTAGCTGGCTCAGGCCTCTCCTCTATCCTCTTTTTCCTGGGACAAGGGAAAACTTGTCCTTTATGAGTAAACATCTCTTCATTTTCTCCCTTTTCTATCTGAACAAGAATGTTCTCTTCCTGTTACTTTCTTTCTCCTACTCAGTGGTAGGAATAAAGGTTACTTCTATAATACTTCTAACACCCTGGCTCTGATTTCACCAGGTCCGCTCTGCCACTGCCCTCCTGCCAGTGGGTCCCTTCCACCATCCTAGCTCTTGCATTGGCTGCCTCACCAACATGCCTCCTTTCTATGATCAGTGGCTTCAGCACCCATGCTAACCACCATCTGTGTCCTGATCTCGCAGGTTCCTGTCATACCCTCCTAATCTGTCTCCATATCACACATGGTCACACTTCTCAGGAGCTCCACATAGATCTCAACCTTGATAACTGTCCTCTCTATAAATCCTTTGCTTCTTCCTTATGTTCACAGATAGCTTCTCACTTTAGCTTCTCATTTTCAACTGTTGGACGTTTTTAGTGCTTCCAGTCTTTACCCCACTTGCGCTCAAAGACACACTGTCAAAACACAACAGAACTAAGAACTGCCCTCAGATCTCCACTTCTCTTGGCTCTTTCCAGAGCTTATTTGCCAGAGTATCTATTATCCAGAGATCCTGGTTTCCAGAAAGCTTTCTCCAACCTAGGGAGGATTTATTTCTACAGTGAATAATAATGGACAAGTTATTTGAAGACTCAGAGATGTCTGAAACTCTGCCTAAATCAAAACAGTAACCTGGTAGCTGGATTACTGGCCAAGAAAATACCCTCAGGAGAAGTTTACCTTCATCCTAAAGGTTACGAGTTAGCTAAATTGTAGAACAGAACGTTGTGTGGGACGTTTCCCTATCGCAAAGTTGTCTTCCCTCTTTGTATTGTCTTTCTGTCTTGGATACCACTAGATATTTCTCCTGTTGTCCATGGTCTGTCCATCTCGGTCTGGAGCGGCCTCCTGGTTGTATAAGGCTCAATTTAGAACAACTTCCTCCTTCCCTTGTTTTGTGTTTCTTCTAAGACACTAAGTAGTTAACGTGATAAACTAATCTGTAGAACCACCCTTTGGGAAAAGGTTAGGAAAAACTTCCTAGGACTTACTCCTTATTCTTCCAGAAAACTTGTATAGGTTAATAGAAGTTCGCTCTTTATAAATTCTAAAGATAAATGGTAGAAGAAGATAGTGACCAGAAAAGGCGGCAGAGTAAGCCCGACATAGCCTTTGAAATCAGTCCTAACAACCATTCCTTTTAGGGTCAGTGTGTGGGGGCAAGACATGAAAGCAGAAATTTGTATTTTTACAAATGATTAGTAACTTACTCAGCTGTTGCCTCAGCTTCTAGTAAACTAGGATCCTTCCTGCAGAGAACAATTATGATGCAGATATTGTCATAGAAAGCAGCAAAGTGAATTGGCATCCAGCCTCTTTTTTCAGAAAGTGTATAATCAGCTTTGAAACAGAGTAGACAGAGGGTTGTTTCTAAGGAGCAGGTCTGTGCTGCCAGGTGTAGGGGTGTTGGACCTAGAATGGACAGACAGTGACTTCAGTGCTCAAAGACCTAACATTCCTAAAAAACATGTCTTTTTATTAATCATGTCCAACCACAGAGCTTAGTTCTGTGTGATATAAAAGCTCTAAGAAGATCACTAAAAGGATTTAGGCAACTCTGTATTTCTTTAATGCAGGATACCTACCCATTAAAAATAAATACTTCTTTATAAGTTATGAAGAATAAATATAACACTCAAAATATTAAATATTTGAAAACTTAAGTCAATATATAAAATAGTGTTATCAGTGTTATAAACTATTTCTTGTTTAAATTATTTTCCATTTTATTCAAATGCTTTGTAGTATGATAAAGTTCTTTAAAATTAAATATATATATATATGCTCATAAAAGATCTCTATGTCAGTAAATCCTGGTGGGTATTTTTCAATTCTTATCTTCTCAACAGTAAGTTGAACACTTCAGTTTTCAAATGGTTTCTTCTCCTGGCTTTTGAGATATGAGAGCCTCTTATTTCTCTCCAGTCTCTCTGGCTATTTATTGTGCAGTCTCTTTTGGGACCTTTTCATTGTTCTGATGTTGAAATGAGCCTTAAGACTTTTATCTCCTCAATGGCTTCATTTACAACCAATAAGTTGATGACTCCTAGGATTATGCCTCTAGATCTGATTTATTCTCCAGGCTCCAGATCTGTTATCTCGCTAGGCATCTCCACACCCCCTTCAACATATCATATTCAAAACTGAACTCCCATCTTTTCCTCCAAACTCCTCTTTCATTGCTCCCTAATTCGTGAAGGGTGTTGTCTTCTAGCCAGTCCTATAAACTAGAAACCTGGACGAGTCCTCTCATTTCAGCTTCATAACCAGCTCTCATTACTAAGTCTGGGGATTCCCAAGAGGCTCAGCGTCCGTGTGCCAATGCAGGAGACGCGAGTTCAATCTCTGGATTGGGAAGATCTGCTAAAATAAGAAATGGCAACCCGCTCCAGTATTCTTGCTGGGAAAATCCCATGGACAGAGGAGCCTGGTGGGCTACAGTCCAAGATGTTGTAAAGAGTTGGACACGACTGAGTGACTGAGCACTCGTGCACATCGCCAAGTCTAAGTATCTCTAGAACCTTAACTGATATCCCCACTTTTCTCTTGCCCTTCCCAATTCACTTGTCAAAATGGACTGATCTTTTTATCTCTTGTTTAAAACTCTTTAGTGGCTTCCTGAGGTCACTTGATCATGAGTACAAAAAAAGGATGCACTAGCTCCAGCTTAACCTGTACCATCTCCCTTCCAAGAAGAAAAAGGAAGAAAAAAGGAAAGAAAGAGAGAGGTAAGATAGATGGAAAGAAACACAACACACATACCTTGCTCTCTTCATTCTTGTAGCTCCTCAAACATACAGTGACTGACCACACATTCCAGGCTCCCAGGAAAGTACTGGTCTATGCCTGTTGCCCAGCATAATAATTAATAGTGCCTGTTCATTTTCAAACTCCTTGATTTGGATGATGAATTATCTGATCACTCTGGGCTATTTCTGCTGTCTGAAAGCTTCCTTCTCCCAAACAATACTTCTATGATTGGGGTCTACCTAAATCTTATTTATTCCTCAGCCAAAATGGTATTTCCTCAGTGAAGCACTGTTTTTCTTCTAACTCAGAAAATTCCAATGGCTTCCTACCTGTCTTAGCAGTCTAAGTTCTATATCATAACCTTTAATAATACATAACATCTGAGCCAAATCTAATTATTTAAAATTATTGCTTAGTCTTCTAGTTTCTGGTATAGCATGTAAGGAGCTTAAAATTCCCCAATCCATCCTAACAGCAAGGAAAAATTTGAACAAGCTGAAAAATGAACAGCTCTTCTCAGATCCATTAAAGAAATGAGGTCACAGGGCAGAAATGTTGCTCCTAAAGCTAAGAGAGGTAGGCAGGAAGATTACAGAGAACCACACCTTACTGGAGCAGAAACCCAAGAGCAGAAACCTCCACAGAATCTTCTCCTTCTCCTCTCTATCCTTTTCCAAAAAATATTTCAGCACAACCTAGGGGCAGGAATGATAGTCTTAAATCCCCCTCTTACTCCTTTTAAAGTATGTTTAATAGGAATTCGGGATCTTGGCTCTTACCCAAGCCCTCTGAATCAGTCTTCATTTAACAAGATACATGTGATTCCTACACACTTGAAAGTTTTACCCCATAATAGTGCCCCTGCTTTGACATGAGCAATGTCTGATGGTATTTTTGGTTGTGAGTGTGGATCACTAGTGGCGTTTAGTGGGGAGAGGCCAGGGACGCTATTAGACATTTTACGGTGCACAGGACGGCCCTCACATCACAGAGCTGTCAAGCCCACCACATCAGGAGTGCCGAGGCTGAGAAACACTGTCCTAGTCATGCTCGAATCAGGGGCTTTCTGGAGGGATTTATATAGCCTGAAGAAATTCTCAGGTAAAGAAAGTGTTCTGGTCTAAAGAACAGATGCTTTCTTGGGACCTTTCTCTCTCTTTCTCTTTCCTGAACTTCTATAGTTCGTTACTCTATACTAATAATGTCAGTGATTTTGAAGTACTTCCCTGCCTTTATCCATCATGTGTCCACTCAATAACAATTCCTGACTACCTACTATGCCGGACTTTCTTCTAGGATTCCATGGCAAAGTAAACCAAATCCTTGCCCTTTATAGACCTTATATTCAATTGAAGGAATAAATTTCAATTTACAGAGTAAACAAATAAATATTATACAAGGTAGCCATTAGTAATATTTAGAAAAGAGAAAAAAAAAATGGAGAAGTGCAAGAAGTATACCATTGCTGAAAGTGTTTGTTGCTCATCCCTGTCCTATTCTTTGTGGCCCCATGGACTGTAACCCACCAGGCTCCTCTGCCCATGGGATTCTCCAGGCAAGAATACTCGAGTCAATAGCCATTGCCTTCTCCAGGAAATTTTCCCGACCTAGGGATCAAACCCAGGTCTTGTGCATTGCAGGCAGATTCTTTACTGTCTGAGCCCCCAGGGAAGCCTTACTCGGCTGTAAATTCCTACAGGGTAGATGGGCCAGTAGATAAGCTTCCTTTTTCCCCTCCAGGCCACTCACCTCCCTCTACCATCCTTCTTGCTCTGTTCAGACTTTGCAGGCTTCTGCAGATTTTGCAGCCCCTGCCCTTTGTCTTCTGTCTGTAACTGCCGGTGGGGAGCCCTGGCAGGAGACTGGAGGAGGAAAAGGTGAGGTCAGGATACCTAACCTCCCTGGTCACCTCTGGTTAGCTGTTCAATGGCTAGAGGCTGGTTTGCATAACTATTGCCCTTCCACTAGACTTCCCTGGCGGCTCAGATGAGAAGAAATCTGCCTGCAATGCAGGAGACCCAGGCTTGATCTCTGGGTAGGGAAAATCCCCCAGAGAAGGAAATGGCAACCCACTCAAGTATTCTTGCCTGGAGAATCCAATGGGCAGAGGAGCCTGGTGAGCTACAGTCCATAGGGTTGCAAAGAGTCAGACATAACTGAATGACTATCACTTTTCCCCTTACAAAATTCAGGTCTTTGCAAATGATTTCTTTAAAAATAAACCCTCTTTGAATTATCTTATATAGAGTATGAAGGTATAGTCTTATATATATATATATAGGGTGTATACTTTAAAACTTTTTCTGATTTCTGCATATACAACACTTGGGTTAAAGTCTCACCTCAGCAAGAATGATGCATCCTCAGACTGCCCAGAATGTGCCTGTCACTAGGTGGCAGCATATCTAAATACTATTAACTGCTCATTTTGGGGGGCATAAAACCCATTTTAGGCCCTGATTTTATAAAAATAAGTAGAGATAATTTGCAAATACCATGGTTAAAAAAGGATCTACTGTCCAAACTGAAAAAAATATGAATGAATAATCACAGGTAGAAAAAATATACACTTCAAATTGAATAGAAAGATCATTTTGTGTTATCCTCACATGACAGAATTTGAAGATTATATGCTATAAGTTTTAATATATGCAGTGAACTTTTAAAAATGTGAAATAGTTTACTTAAGTCTTACCATTTCTTTCTTTTTTCATGTCTACTTTTGATGACTCTGTTTTAAAAAGAAATACACATAGAAGTATGATTATTAATATGTAACAGTTTCCCAAATTAGTCAAAACTGACTCATGTGGAGGTGAACAGAATGACTATGTTGAGATGCAGGTGACAGGGTTACATCAAACAGGACTGAGAGTAACTTCTGGCAAAGCCATCTAGGCGTGGGTATGTGCCTGGTATGGCATCAGACAGACCTAGGAGTGCTGCCTCCCACACGGCTGGCCAAAATTCACAAGGAACAGCTTTGTGTTGGTGAAGTCCTAATACACAGACGTTGCCAGTACTTAGATATTTTCCATACCTCAGTCTCTACTCAGTTCTCAGCAAATGGAAATCGATGTAGTCACAATATGACACAGAAACTTTCATTATGAAAGCTTTTTTTTTAAACATCAAAAACTCTTAAAACACATCTTCATATAACAGGCCATCTACTACATTTTGACCGAATTTTGCTCTATTTTAACTAAGTTCATTGTGTGCTGCATATTTTAATTAAGTAATAGAAGCATCTTAATGCCAAAACATTTCAATTATATTGACAAGAGTACAAAATTGTTCAACAGTCAATAGGATTAAAGCAGCACATTTTGTCTTGGTGTGAAAATTTAACACAGCTTCTTAAGACAACATGTTAAAATATAAAATCACCATTTCTTATTGCCAATATTGTTGCATCAGGCCTTATTTCCCCACTTCAGTTATGGAGGGCTTCTACTTTCATTTTCAATTTTATTATTTTTATACTGGTTAAATTTATTCCAATGAACACATAAATACGTATATAACGCTAATAATCAGGAAATTTTGCTTTTTAAAGTTTAAACCAGGTTAGCCTTAAAGGGGTCATTAATCCTAAAATTATAATTACAGGGGAATGTTTTGTTATTACATATGTTTATGTAGTATAGAGAAACTATTACCTGGTTAAGAACCTGGGATAAGAACAGGGTGTTCTGTCGGGATCTCTAATTATTTCCCTTTTCTCAGACTTTCTACAGTACATCACTTTATATTAATTATGTCAGTGATTATCAAATATTACCCTGAGTTCACCATCATGCCATTCATTCAACAAGTATTTCTCAAGCATCTACCAATGCCAGGTTTCCTTGTGGGCCCTAGGGTACCATGGCAAGCAAAGTAAACCAAATCCTTGCCCTTCATGGAGCTTATATTCAATAAAGGAAACACAATAAACAAATGAATAATATTATATAAGAGAGCAACAGGTGATACTTAGAAAACTAAAAGGAGCCCCTCTGAGATAAATAAAACCGAAACAACTGTGCTCTGGTCTCCAATGCTAAATTTTAACCTTGTGTTAAAATCAACATGCATTTGTAATGCTGGAGTAAAAGAAAGACGTTTCAAGAGATAAAAATGTTATGGCACCTTGCTTAAGTATAATGAAGCGTCTCTGATTGACGTTGAAGTTGGCGTTGCACAGCTGACATATGATTGGAACTCTGTTGTGTAGAGCAGCATGATGGAAAATAGCATAACCTGCTTCGTCTGAAATATTGATCGTCGAGCTTGAGGTTTTACGGCTAAATGTATGGAAAACAGCATATAATCCTCTTTCAACAGCAGACTTCATACCAAATGGGATACTCTAAAATTATGAGGAAGGTCAGAATTAGTGTTTTCAAAATGCACCTAAAATTTAGTGAAAGGACAATGAACTATATTAATGTAAACACATGATTGGTGTTCGATTACAGTAGAATTTTCACAAGACCCATGTGTAAAGTGTCTCACTGGGCAATGAAGTTGTTAGGGCTATATAGAAACTCTGAGAACTTTAAAAATATATTTTTTTAAGTTAAAAAAATTTTTTTTTCCTTCCTTTTTTTAAAGGAGAAGTTGTAGAACTTTCTTCTCAGGAAACAATTCAAACAAGATAGACAAATACCCTTCTGAAATATTTAAAAAGCAAATGGACATCAAATTCCTTCTCTAACTTAAGAGCAGTCTAACTTAGAAGTCCAGAGACTTGAAATATATAGCTACAAGAGTAGTCTTCTTTGCTTTATGTCTCAAAGTGGAGAGGTGAAAATGTCCCATTTTTAGATGTTCTGACTACTCAATATTTTTAAATTAAACTAAGTTTATCACTACTTAACATTTGTGGACATTAAAACAAATAAACGGTAAATAAATGCCAATGTGCCTTTTGAAATTGGTGAGCTCACCACTTAATTTATCAGTTTCAAAAGTTGTAAGTCAAGGCATATTGAAACAGAGATGTGATTTAGGATGCTAGGGTTGTTCCTTAGGTTTAGTCCCCACAACTGAAGCCTGACTCTGCAATTTACTAGCTGTGTGATTTGGGAAAGACCCTCAACTCACTGCATGTCAAACTTCTCATTTGTAAAATAGGATTGATAACAATAGTACTAGTGTCTAGAAAGAGTTTGCTGAAAGAATTTGTAGCAGTGCCTAGCATACAAAATAAGCACTCCGTAAGTATTAGCTGTTATTTAGAGTAATCACAATTCCATTCATAAACAGTTTGTCTTGCAACTTGGCCAGAAATGTATAACTCAGAATTTTCAGCTACTAAAATGTAGAATCTTAGTTGTATATTAAAGACTTCATTTAACCCATTATTTATCCCTATGATAAAAATTTGAGATACCTACTTATTTAATAATTTCTTATACTAAATTATGTGGTAATCACTGAAATACCTTGCATTTCATAGCTTTCTTGAAACCAAATTTTTTCTTAAATTGTTCATGTAATTGAGCATCTGTCAGTGGAAGTCTTTTTAGCCTCAAATTGTTCACTATTTCATTTATGGCTCCCCACCACTGTGTCTTATACAGTTGCTGATAGAAAATTTCAAGTTCAAAACTGATCACATAGTAGCTGTTAAAAAAAAATAAAGAAAAAATTTTAAGTTTTTGTGACTTGGAATGCTGGCAAAACTTTTTCTATAACAGTTACAATTTTCTATGACAAAAACACCTCCATCCCCATTTAACCATTGTGCTCATTATATGAACAAATTACCATATCTAAGGATTATTACACAGAAGGTATCAAGGTGTTATTGTTGTTCAGACGCTATGTCAACCTTTTTGTGACCCCATGGACTGTAGCATTGAGGCTACAGAGGACTGTAGGCTCCTCTGTCCAGGGGATTTCCCAGGCAAGAATACTGGGGTAGGTTGCTGTTGTCTTCTCCAGGGGATCTTCCCCATCCATGGAGTGAACTCTAATCTCCTGGCAGGTGGATTTTTTTACCACTGAACCACCAGGGAAACTGTATCAAGGTTTACGGAGTCATAAATCTAGCATTTAATACTTTAGAGAGCTTGCAGTCATTCGTGGGGGCTGTTATTTTTCCGGGATCTCCATCCTGAAGTGTGAAGTTAGCCTTTGCATTTTGACAGTTTCCTGGTTTCTGCTTTCAACAAGTTGTGATACCGTGAATAGTTATGTATGCCAAAAACCAATACAGTATTGTAAAGTAAAATAAAGTAAAACTAAAAAAACTTTTTTAAAAAGTTCCTTACCTTTTTCCATTAAATTTCACGACTGGTATTGAGTAATGTTCTTTGTATCCTGAGTCTTCTGCAAATGTATTAACAGCACAATCTCGTATTTTTTCTAAGTTATTCTAAAATATAAATTATGTTACTAAAAAAACAAGTATAAACAATTGTAAGACTTATTTTAGATGAAATTTTATACATGTAAAGAACAAATTTTTAATAAAATATCCCAAGAGACTATATATATATAACTGAATGTATACAATCCCTAATTTGGATTTGAGGGAAAATTTTCTTTTACAAGAAATATAATATGGAGAAGGTAGAAAAGCAATGACAATTGAAATGTATTATGTTTTCCAGATGAAGAACTATTGTTCTCAAACTCTGGAGGATCTCCGTTTTAATGCTAATCCTTGAGAAAAAATGAAGAACATGTAGTTAATGTTCAGGAATTTCTTCTGTACTCGGTTAACTATTCCAGGGCAAATATGGCCTATAAATTCTGCAGGGATGATAGCTGTGCCTCTGACATTTAACACAGGGCCTTCACAGACCTGCACTTAATTCGTGTATGTTATGTAATGTATGAAGAGACTAGCAAGCTGTGGAGGTCATCATCTGGAGAGCTGCCTAGCACCTGCACCAACAGAAACTCTTTCTTGTTGGAGAACAGGATGAAAGAGTTGTGAAATGACGAACAATTTCAGGAACAACAATAATTTAAACCTTAAAATCTTCCAAAGCATTCTCAATTGAAGGGGTGCTGATATCAAATTCAATTCCTCCATGAACATGAAAATACTGATCCTCTTTGTAGTGAAAATTTTGGCATTTAAAATCTCTTCCATAAATAAATGGAGGCAATTCTCGCTCTGTCTTGACCTTGTCATCTCAAAAAAAATGAAAACAAAATTTTGTTTAAAAGTTCAACAATAGAATATAAGCAGTCATATATTGGAGGTCTCAAATCATTTTCACATAAAGTTAAAAGAATCCACGTGAAATGGAAATCTTCACAATTGTACTTTATAAAATTTACACTCAATGTATATTTTAAATATTGAAATGTTCCAGGTATTTTTGATCGTTTCCTTGTACAGACATTTCAAAAGACTACTCAAAACATTAATTTACTTATTGATTACAATGTGTGAGCTCACGACTAATATTATACCCCCATTATCAATAGAGATTTGAAACTCTGTGCCATGGAGACTCTCTAGTTAAATAAACAAAAGTTACCTTAGCTAGTTAAGGAAGAGGGACATTATAAAGAAAAGGTGGGTATCTCTCATATGACAAAAATAATCAGTTCATTTTTCTAGAAAGCTACACATATAACATTTATTTTTAAAAATAATTTTGTAAAATCCTGGCAAGGATTAGTTTATTCAGTATTTTGACTTGTTAGCAGAATATAGTTTCATCAGTATAAGGTATATATTTCAAGAAATGCAAAAGGTCCAGAAAATTACAAAGAAAAATGTAACACCCAAATCTCACCACATGGAAATTAATTATTAACATTTAGTCATATTTGTTTCCAATAATTTAAGTAGTAAGTCATTACAGGTACAGCTAACATCCTCTAAAGAGCACATTAGTTCCATACACAAAACACTGCCCCCACCCGCGTCCCTGGACAAGACTGTCATGAGTTCATTTTTAAATAGTTCTCAGGTGTGGATTATAAGCTTCACTATCATAATTCTCATGACACAGATTTTATTAAATGATTTAAAAAATTTCTACTGAAAATCTGCCATCTAAATAGAAAACCTGCTATAAATAAGCCTATATGTTTAAGCACCAATGAAAATATGCAATTTGTGTGCTAATCTGGGTGGGAGGAATAGTTTGCTCTGTATTCCTGTCAAATTCCATATAAACATGACCCTATTTCAGCTCCCTCTACTGTTTTGTTATAGGACCAGTATATTACTAAAGTTTTTAATATATTTTCATCTATTTTTTTTTCAGAAATGTAAGATCATTCATGATCTTTTACTGCTCCATATTAATCTGGGTCAATTTCTAATTTTCCTGAAAAACACAATAGGGATGTTGAGTAGAAGTGCACTGAATTTATCCTTTGCATGAGCTATGATATAGCGTTATCCTGTCATGGACATAACATATCTCAGAAATCATTTTGTCTTTCAGTCATCCTCATAATTGATAAAAATATGTACCTTGTACTATGTGAATACACCAGGCATTTTAAATTACTTTGGAGACATCACATTTTGTTTTTTATTTGTTTATATTTTAATTGAAGGAATTGCAGATTGCTTTTTTGTAATTGCTTTATAGAATGTATTGTTTTCTGTCAAACCTTAACATATTTTTCATTTTTAACATGGTATAGCTTGGTTATATGATTGGATCCACATACTATAAACAAAATTGAATTTTAACGTAAATTCAATATATATCTACATTTTAAATATAATTTTGGCAATACTCTTACCTGAAAAAGGCTGAAGCAGACCATTTAAATATGGAACTTTCATCTTCTTTTTTAAGCTCAGCAGGAATGGAGTCAGAAAACATATTAATTTTAGGTATCCTATCCCTTTCCTGATTTCTTTTTTCTTCTCAAAGTGTTTTTGAATAATCTTTTTTTGAAGATATAATCTTTGCTGTAATCTCTGGTAGGTACAAATATCAAGATTATCCTGATTACATTTTATAGCATTAGTAAGCCAATAGGCTGTTTCAAATAGAAAAACATTTTCACACTGTTGAACTTGTGTTGTGCTGAATGTCATCTTTAGTAGGATATATTCTGCATATTTCATAAATACAGCTTTTTCTTCAGGGCTATTGGGATTATATGTTGGATCATCATTCATGTCTTCATCATAGATTCCATCAAAGTCTGGATCCTTTGTAATATCAATCAAACCTTCACAGTAAAAAAGAAAAATTTAATTTTCATACTTGGCTTCTGGATAAATAGATTGAATACAGTTTCATCTCAAAATTCTACCAAAATGACAGCAAAGGAATAATGAAATACCATTGAAACTTTCAAAGAACAAAAGCAGACAGATACATGGTAACTAGCAGAGTAAAGAAAGAGAGAAGCTAGTGGAATTAAAAACAATTGATTTTCATTCTCTTTGAAGGAATAATACAACACCATGGAAACATAATAACATGTCTCATCTTTAATTAAAGAAAATATGAAAGAACAACGAGAAATGTGATCTTCCTTTAAGCAAAGAATCAGCTTCTTACTTGGGCATAAAGTATATTTGTTTATTCCGTTCCTATAATACACATTTCTTTTCCTTGCTGACAACAGAAGCTAAATATATACAATAAATAACTTTCCTACTAACTAATCATAATGAAACAAGAATTAAAACTTAGTTTTACTCTATACTATGAATGACAAATTTCTTACATTTTCTTTCCATTTATAATGAAATTGTCATTTCTTGTTGTCAAATTGACAGCCCCTTCCCCTCCTCTCAAAGCAGGAGACAGAAGGAAACAGACCAGTCAGAAAGATAATGGCATCTGGGGAGAGGCCCCCCCAGCAATTTACTAAAGGAAATCAGTCCTGAATATTCACTGGAAGGACTGATGCTGAAGCTGCAACTGCAATACTTTGGCCACCTGATGTGAAGAGCTGACTCACTGGAAAAGACCCTGATGCTGGGAAAGATTGAGGGCAGGAGGAGAAGGGGGTGACAGAGGAGGAGATGGTTGGATGGTGTCCCCGACTTGATGGACATGAGTTTGAGTAAACTCTGGGAGTTGGTGATGGACAGGGAGGCCTGGTGTGCTGCAGTCCATGAGGTTGCAAAGAGTCAGACACGACTGAATGAGTCAACTAAAATGAATAAATATCTTTACTTGAATGTCCTAGAGGCACTCCCAAACAAAATCCACTTTTCCTCTCCCCCAAATTTGCTTTTCTTTCATTCCTTATCATAGTTAAAAGCACTATTTATCCATGAGTTCTTCAAACTGAAAGGGCTTCCCTTGTGGCTCAACTGGTAAAGAGTCCACCTGCAATGTGGGAGGACTGGGTTTGATCCCTGGGTTGGGAAGATCCCCTGGAGAAGGGAAAGGCTACCCACTCCAGTATTCTGGCCTGGAGAATTCCATGGACTGTATAGTCCATGGGGTCTCAAAGAGTCGGACATGACTGAGTGACTGAACTGAGCTGAACTGAAGCACTGTACGGGGATTCCTGGTGGCTCAGTGGCTTGGTTATTAAGAATCTGCCTGCCAATGCAGGAGACTCAGGTTCGATCCCTGTGTCAGGAAGATCCCCTGGAGGAGGAAATGGCAACCCAATTAAGTGTTCTTGCTTGGAAAATTCCATGGAAGAGGAGCCTGGCGGGTCCATGGGGTTGAAGAGTTGGACATAACTTAGTGACTAAGTAACAACAAAGCACTGTAGGTGTAATGAGAATTTAAAGACAAAAAGAGACACATTTTTGTGCTCTCGAGTTCTTGAGCACAGAAAATCTATTAAGAAAGACAGAGATGAAGCCAACAATTCCAATAAAAAGTGGTACAATGTACACAGAGGAGCTGGTGTCTGAATCAAGCATCAAAAAACGAGTAGCAATAACCTGGGAAGGAATGAAGAAGAGTGGGGTGAGGGAAAGAGCATTCCAGACAAAGGTCAAGGAATAAAAAAATAACCATTTCACTCTAGCAGCTTTTGGTATTAAATAAGGTCATCAGATCAAGGGACCTGCCCTAACTAGTATACTTTCTCAGCAAACTGGAGAATAGGACCAGATTTTTGGCGTGCTGTATTCTCCACTACTGTTGCTACTGTTTTTCTAAGAGTGGTGTTTCCTGGTGGTTTTGTGCTGTGCAAAGCTATTAGAGAGCTGAAGTTGAACTTGTCCTCATTGATTCACGAAAGTCTTCCTTCCCCCCAGTATTGCTGGCTTCCTGCAGAGTTCCTTGGAAATCCGTTCTAGCACAGTTTTTAAGACAATCACATGATCAGTTGCAAGGTTTGAATCCAGACTCACAGTCAAGAGAGGAGGTGCTGTTTCTCCAACCATGAAAGATGAAATAGCAAGTTTTCCCAGCATCTTGCTTCTATACAGCAGCAACTACAAGGACTAAACTGGGGGCATGGGGCTAAAGCCCAATTGCCATGAGTCACACTCCATATCAGACACCTTGTGTTCCCTGGCAATCTGTATTTCGCTCTGGCTCTTACTGCATGGACCAGCTCCACACAGATATAACCTGACCACACCTTGCCTCAGATGCACCACGTGGCCCTTACTTTTGCCCTGGGGTTTCTCTTCACTGCTGTGTTGGACTCCTGATGGAATCCAGTCAGCCACTCTGACGGATGAACAAATCTGTACACAGAGTTAACCCCCATGTAATCTTTGACCAATGCAGAAGAGGAGCCAGGGAATACATGTTCCCCTCCTCCATCCCTCAGGCTGACAATCCTGAAGTATATTCTGTGTGACTCCCCAGAGTCCCAGCCAAACCATAACTAATTATCTAAGTGGTGAAAGCTCACCAGCGTATCCTTGGGTTGATGATTCCTCCCTTTCTATGCATTGCCTGTCCCTTGGAGTCATTTTCCATAAACTACCCTGACTTAAGTCATTTCAGACCCTAATTTGAGGGGCAACTTGGGCTAACCCACTGTGCACTGGTATGCTGGTATCTGACCCTGTACATCCTTAAGCATGCAACATAAAAGCCCCATCTCCTAAGGGTCCAGGTGCCTTTCCTGCAACCTGATGCTTGGCCCTGCAGGATTTCACAGGGATGCTCCTGTGGTGGCTGATGGGAATCTGTACCAATCTCTGCTGTCTTGGTGAGGTTCCACCCTGCAGACTGCACCAGCACTCTGGTGTATGTGTGCTTTACCATCGTTTGCACTATACTGCTGTTACACAGCCTGGGGCATGCTGGTGCTGCTGGGTCTTCAGCAGACTCCTGAACAGTGGTTGAGGGAGAAGAAAATCTCTGTCCACATAAGATGCACTTCTTTGACTGCTCGGCAGCTAGTATTACAAAGTGCTTTGGTGTAACACAGTATTTCTCCCAAGGCACATGGTGGTAGAGTGACTGGATTTGCACGATTTCTAGCCTCATTCATTTTCAGTGAAAAGGGATCATAGGCAGAGAGAGCAGTCAGAAGGCAGTAGCAGTATGTCAGGCTGGAGAAAAGGATGTTCTGTATCAGGGTGTTGTAGCTGAGATGAACCAAAGTGGATGATTTTGAGACAGTTTAAAGGGAGGATCATAATAGTCAAAGCAAGAATTCTCATCTAGGAAAGAAAAATTAAATGAAATGTCCAGGACTGATATTTAGCTATATACCAATATGGCTACATTGTTAAAATACTGAAACCTTTGATATTGTTTGGTAAACTGAATTGCTCTAGCCCTGAGCTCTTTGAATACTCCCTTCCCGGGACAGTCTAGAAAGCTTCATGATCCAGCAAAGGGTACATATGGCAAGCGGGAGGCCTCTGAGATCTCGTTCCAGCATTATTACTGATGCCTGTTCTAGCTGGCCAGTGCCTATACGGTACTGATGATTAATTCTGAATATCACCCCTGAAAATGTAGACAATGGAAGACAGACAACTTCAGTCTCTGGGTGCTCCCCAGCTCCACCTACAACTTGATTAGAATGTTTCCATGTGGCTCTGATCCTCTCAACCAGGAGCACCCCTGTGAGGGAATCCTCATAGAGGGTGGCCTCAGTTGTGATGGGCAGCTGGATTAAATAGACCAGAAGCTTGGCTGCAAAGTTGCTTGATAGAATTAATTTTATCATCAACTAGGTGGGAGCCCTCTGTCCTTAGATATAAAACAGGGCATCTGCTCCCTCCTGCCCTGCTCATGTCTCTTCTTGTGACTGATACTCTCACAAGATGGCTCAGAGGCTCTTGTGACTTTTACATATGAATGGCTGAATCCTCCATGTGCGCCTCTAACCCTCATCATGCCCCAGAATTTGACTTCTGTAACTGAAGTTTCCACCTGGGCGCAGGAGGGCCAAGAGGAGCTACTCCACGTTCAAGGTCAGGAGGGGCAGCTATGAGGAGATATCCCTTGTCCAAGGTAAGGAGCAGTGGCTGCGCTTTGCTGGAGCAGCTGTGAAGAGATACCCCACGTCCAAG
>SJYV01015697.1:0-28968 GCA_006410875.1 Neotragus pygmaeus | reverse complement strand
CCCCCCCCCCCAATACTTGTGCCCGAATCTGTACTTTAACCTGAAGGACCTGGTTGATTCTGGTGGTTGGGAGGGGTCATGGCTGAGGTCTTGGGGATTCTGGGCATGCCCTGGCCACAAAAGCAACTGGAGGACTTGCAGGGGCCTGCAACATTATTTCTGTTGGTCCTGGAGCTGTGTGACCTCCAATGATGGGGACTGGAATTGGGGGGTAGGGAACCAGGACTTGGTCAACTTCTCGTTCACCTATCCCCCAAATCCAGTCCTGCCCTCACCTGGGGTCAAGAGGACACCCAGCAACAGGATGGCTCAGGTGAAAATAATGTTCAATCAGGAGTCGGCTAAGCAAGAGAGGTCTTGGGTGTCCGGGCTGACTTGGGGTTTCCAAGTATACGCCAAGTGGCCTGGCCCATACTCTGGAGGAATTCTAGTCATTAGCCAGACAATAGAACCCATCCGGGCCCAAAGTATGGGCCCTAAGGTCGAAAATCCAAGCTCACAAAAAGTAATTAAGACAAGCCTGACCCAGGGGGCTGCAACACTGAGCCCCATGCCCTCCGTTTCCCGGCCCAGAAACCAGCTCAATAAAACAGGCCCTCGGCTCCATGACCCCCAACCCCGACTTAAAAACGTCAGACCCCTTATGGGATTTAATTAAGGCAACCTTTACAACCCTAAATCATTCCAACCCGAATGCAACTCAATCCTGTTGGCTCTGTTATACTCTTCACTCTCCCTTTTATGAAGCAATAGGCTTAAATGTTTCTTACAACCTATCCACCAGCCCAAATCCACCTCAATGTCACTGGGGGGAACGTAAGGTCAGTCTCACAATGAGAGAAGTTTGGGGAAAGGGACTTTGCCTAGGTACAATTCCATCTGAAAAACCCCGTCTGTGGGCCCAAACTGCTAATCTTACAGGACTAAATAGGACAACATGGATTGTGCCTGAAGCAGGGGGTTGGTGGGTCTGTTCCCATGCTGGGTTGACTCCTTGTTTACATGTAGCAGTTTTTAATCAGAGTAGCGAATTTTGTGTTCTGGTCACCGTAATACCAAAGATCCTATACCACTCTGAGGAGGGTATGCACACTCACTGGGACCAGGAAATGCAGCCAGGAGAGATGTCCAGAAGCAAAAGAGAACCAATTACTGCTGTTACTTTAGCAACCCTGTTTGGTCTCAGGATTGCCGGAGCAGGGACAGGGATAGTATCCTTGACTATGCAGAACCAAGGGTTGACTTCCCTGCAGGCGGCCATAGATGAGGACATCACCCGCATAGAGGAGTCAATTAGCCACCTTGAAAAATCCCTAACTTCACTGTCAGAGGTGGTTTTACAAAACAGAAGGGGCCTGGACTTGATCTTCCTACACCAAGGAGGGTTATGTGCGGCCTTAGGAGAAGAATGTTGCTTCTATGCAGACCATACAGGAGTGGTGAGAGAATCTATGGCAAAGGTGAGAGAGGGATTAGTGCTATGAAAAAGGAGGCCCAACAAGGCTGGTTTGAGTCTTGGTTCCAACAATCTCCCTGGCTGACAATGCTGATCTCCACTTTACTAGGCCCGCTTATAGTGCTCCTGTTAATACTTACTTTTGGTCCATACATTGTAAACAAACTTGTTGCTTTTGTAAAAGACTGCATCAAAACCATCCAGATAATGGTGTTGAGGCAGTAATATCACCTGCTAACCCAAAATGTAGAGGAAGATTCCTCTGGGTAGCTGAAGACAGGAGGGAATGTTGGGACCAAGCAGAAACCATGACAGGCTTCTAGGACTAGGGCAGGCCTAAGTTTTGTGTTACGGGAAAGCTGAGCCACTGTTCTGGGAAATAAGATCATAAAAAAATTCAAAATTCCAGCCGGCGGCAGAACTCAACCAATCAATATATTCCCCATAGCCTGGCCCAAGCCAATCAGGAAAAAGATGGAAATCCCCTAAGTAAGCCCACGTGCACATGAACTAACCAATCACTGCCTGCCAACTCTTCTGTTGCAACATTTGAACTGGGCTAAATATATACTGCTGTAATCCAGAGCTCGGGACTCTTGTCAGACTCCACTGCGCTGGATGAGACCTGAGCCCTAGCTCGAGCTAGCAATAAAACCCCTTTTTGCTTTTGCATTGTTGCGGATGTCTTATTCTCTCAGTTCTGGAGACTCGGACTCAGGACAGAACAGCTGCACTTTTCTTGTATGTTCTGGAGCTCTCAGGAGCACCATAAAAGTTGTCTGCTGTGTGAAATCCAAGCCAGGATCTCGAGACTTCCACACGGCCGTACTGAGGCCCAGGCAGTAGCTCTGGGTAGTCACCGGATGGCAAATAGCTCTCGCCAACTGTGTAATTTCACAGCTCAGGGCATCTTATCATTTCACCCTATCCTCATTTTTCAACAAAGCATGCTTCCTGGATAATATCAGTTTGTCCCATGGACTTCTCAGTCCATTTCCACTTAATAGACCTAAACTTGGGAATAAAGTCAAAACCCACAAGGTCAAAAGGAACTGGAATAAACTCAAAAGAACTCCGCACCTCAGGAAATCATTTCCTCTTGCTTTGCCTCTTCCCCTTCTTGCTTTTATTAACAACAAAAGCAGAATTTAAATTTAGTGTATTGCACGAGATCATTTTCCCCTCCAGGCCCTGTCATGTGACTTAACATTTTTTCATCCATTTTAGAGAATCTGAAACCATCTGGATTTCAGGATACCAAAGTAGCTATAATTCATTAGCAAAGAAACCACTTCTTTTATGGAAGGAAATATGCGAAGACACAGGTTTAGTTTGAGGACCGGAGGGGATTTCTCTCGTTTAGTACCATCTCCTTAGAAAAACTGTTTTTGCTCTTTGTACTGCTGTCTAACAGTAGCCTCAGAACTAAACTCATTAAGATACTCTACTGATCCATGGCTGCTTCATTTTCTTTTTCCTCTCCAGAAGAATCTATTTCTTTTATGACCACACCCTGTGGCATGCAGGATCTTAGTTCCCTGAGATCAGGGAGTGAACTGAATGTGGCTGTTAAAACCACAGCCAGTTTTAACCATTGAGCCACCAGGGAAGTAACCAGAAGAATCCATTTCGATTGGAGGTTGCACTGGACAGAGAAAAATGAAATGGGAGTGAGTGAGAATGGACTTTTTTCTTTTTTGCCTTTCTAGGTATATTAATTGTATAGGCCCAAAGGAATAGCAGATAGATAGGCACCAGAAAAACTTATGAAGGTATGGCTTCAGGAGATGTGTTGATGTAATTGAGTATGATGCTGGCGAGTTGTTTTTTTTACGACAGCTGAGACTCAGTAAAGTTAAAATTGTTAAAAATTACTCCGTGTGATGATAAAATTAAAAAAAAAGAACCAACAAAAAAATTACTTTGAAGTAGGGTTGGGACCACCAGACTTGCCCACTCCATATCAGTGCTAGGCTCTTTTCAATGATCTGCCTATTCCTGGTTCCTTTGGATTTCAACTAAGGAAATTTAGGTCAACATTTCTTGGTTCTGGGTCTTAATTGCTGCTTTTTTCTTTGAATTAAACTGGACTCTTTTTCAAGAGTTGTCAGAAGGCCACAGCTTTACCAAATCCTTTCAAAACAGATCATTGTAGTCATGAAATAAGCACATGCTCAGGGTTTAAAAACATACTTGTGTTAGTCACTCAGTCGTGTCTGACTCTTTGCAACTCCACAGTCTGTCCAAAGAATTCTCGAGGCAAGAATACTGGAGTGGGTAGCCATTCTCCAGATCTTCCCAACCCAGGGATTGAACCCAGGTCTATTCTTTAAAAACATAAGCGCCATTTTATTAGTGACTTTTAAAAACTGTCACTCCTTGTTTATCTTGTCTTTTATTTGTACTTCTATATTACGACACTTGAAAATAGCTGGCCAAATTGTCACCAAATTTGAAGAGTTTGGAATGGGCTGATTTTAAAATACAGGTTAAATGGCATACACAAACTTCTCAGTGAAGTCCTAAGGGCCTATGGAGATGGGCTGACCCTTGAAAATGACCCTTGAAAATGAACAGTGAGGCTGTGGTTGGATGAAAAATACTACCTCCTAAAGATATCCACATCCTAACCCCTAGAACATATGAATATTAATTTACGGGGAAAACAAGTCTCTGTAGATGTTTGTGTTAAGGATTTTGAAGTGACTTTGGATTATCTGGGTATTACCTAAATGCAATCACAAATGTCCTTATTAGACAGCAGAGGGAGACTTTACACACATACATGCACACACTTACACACACAGAGGTAGTGACTGCAGCAATGTGGCCACTAGCCAAGGGATGTCAGTGGCCACCAGAAGGGAGGGAGGATCCTTCCCTGGAGTCTTAGAAGGGAGCACGGTTCTGCAAATATCTTTTCAAACCTCTGGACTCCAGAACTGTGAGGAAATTAATTTCTGCTGTTTTAATCTACACAGTTTGTGGTAATTTGTTACAGCAGCCACAGACAACTAATATAAGACAATGTAACTTTCCATCAGGAAAGAAACTGAGCTCAGTAAAACAACATGATAGATGTTTACGATAACAGCCCCCATAGCTTCGGTTAATTGAAGGCAAACACTATGATTTTTAGGGATTTCCCTGGTGGTCTAGTGGTTAAGAATCTGCATTTCCAGGGCATGGGTTCCATCCCGGGTCAGGGAACTAAGATCCCACACGCCAAAATAAAAAAAACCCCAACATGATTTTTAAATGTTGGATTTTGACCAAATTATTCTCCTATGAATTAATTCCCTGTATCAGGTTGAAACATACATTTGTTATTTCTTTAGAAATCATTGATTATTCCAATAACATAAAAAATATACCATATGTTACAAGGCTATGAATTTTGACATATTCACCACGTATATTAATAGTAGCCTACTTTTCCTGGATTTCCTTATCAAAAATGCTAGAAAGCATTTGGTAAATTTGGGGAATGTTAACAGCCTGATTCTGTTATCTTTAATAGCTTCTTTCAGGTTACAGAGACAGATACAGATCTTCGTATCAAGATCTGCAAAGATCCATTATAAAGGCATGGATCACTCCTTGTTAGAGAAAACAATAGTTTTGAAGAGCAACACAATGGTAAGTTACAAATAGCATTAGTTAGCTATTTGCTTTGAACAAGTTCATAGTAATCAGTGAAGGGTGAGATTTTAAATTGGAAAACAGAAATTTTGTCAGTTGAAAACATATAAGTTTGAGAGCAGAATCATTGAGAATAAAATAAAAAACATCAAAGACTGAAAAACTGTTCACACATACCAGAGTTAAGGAAATTGCAACTGGAGCATACAGGGAACTTGTACGTGACAAACAGGCAAATTGTACGTGACCCTTGTTTTCATTTGGAAAAGAGACCCAGTCAAGGGAGCTCAGGGGTTTGTGTTAATGATATAC
Source organism: Neotragus pygmaeus (assembly GCA_006410875.1). NCBI lineage: Eukaryota > Metazoa > Chordata > Mammalia > Artiodactyla > Bovidae > Neotragus > Neotragus pygmaeus. The sequence continues at coordinate 23,558 of SJYV01015697.1, read as the reverse complement.
AAGGATTCTTGTGGAAATCAAAGGACCAGAGCCATGAGAGGACTTGGCCTTCCCAAGATCAGAGTGGTAGGATGTTCCCTGTTCAGTCCGGCTCTTGGTCCCTACACAGCAGGCACTGCGGAATTTCAACATCTAAAGGTACACGTAAAAGGTAAGCTTTCATGGTCAAACTGCTTTTGTGAAGTAGCTTAAAATGGTTTCTACAGGATTTGTCAAATCTTTTATGCTTTATCATGTATTTTGAATTATCAAACATGGGGTATAAGGTACATTTTCCCAAATATCTTTTTTAAATTTACTTTATTAAGTCGACTTACAATGTGTTCATTTCTGCTGTACAGCAAAGTGATTCAGTTATATGTACATTTTTTTTCATATTTTTTCCATTATGGTTTACATATCATTGAATATATTAATAGTTTCCTGTGCTATATGGTAGGACGTTTTCTTTATCCATTCTGTGTGTTAAGTTGCTTCAGTCATGTCCAACTCTTGGCAACCACATGGATTTATGTAGCTCACCAGGCTGAGCTAGTCCATGGGATGGATTCTCCAGGCAAGAGTACTGGAGTGGATTGCCATCCCCTACTGCAGGGGATCTTCCTGACCCAGGGATTGAATCCGCGTCTCTTTAAGTCTCCTACATTGGCAGGCAGGGTCTTTACCACTAGTGCCACCTGGGAAGCCAATATATATAGCAGAACCTTGTTCTTTATCCATTCTAAAGAATGGATTTTTACAACTGTTAATCCTAAGCCCAACCCCACCAAACCATGAGACCACAAGTCTGTTCTCTGTGAGTCTGTTTCTGTTTCATAGCTAGGTTCATTTGTGCCATATTTCAGATTCCACATATAAGTGATATCATAGGGCCAGTATGCTCAAACTTATGTCCACTGAGTCAGTAATGCCATCCAACCATCTCATCCTCTGTTGCCCCCTTCTCCATTTGCCTTCAATTTTCCCCAGCATCAGGGTCTTTTCCAATGAGTCTGCTCTTCACATCAGGTGACCAAAGTATTGGAACTTCAGCTTCAGCATCAGTCCTTCCAATGAATATTCTGGGTTGATTTCCTTTAGGATTGACTAGTTTGATCTCCTTGCAGTCCAAGGGACTTTCTGACTTACTTCACTGCTGTGACTATTGGGGTGCGTATCTTTTTGAATTTGTTTTGTCCCTATATGCCCAGGAATGGACTGCTGGATCAAATGGCAACTCTCTTTTTAGTTTTTTAAGTAAACTCCATACTGTTCTCCATAGTGCTGCACCAATTTGCATTCCCACCAAGTGTTGAAGGGTTCCATTTCCTCCACACCTTCTCCAGCATGTTATGTGTAGATTTTTAAAATGATGGCCATTCTGACCAGTGTGAATTGATACCTCACTGTAGTTTTTATTTGCTTTTCTCTAATAGTGACATTAAGCATCTATTCATGTGTCTCTTGGCCATCTGTATGTCTTCTTTGGAGAATGTCTATTTAGGTCTTCTGCCCATTTTTTGATTGGGTTTTTGTTTACATATTTTGGAAATTAAGCCCTTGTCAGTCATGTCATTTGCAAATATCCCAACTTGTAGGTGTCTTTTTCTTTTATGGTTTCCTTTGCTGTATAAAAACTTGTAAATTTGATTCAGTTCAGTTCAGTCACTCAGTCGTGTCCTACTCTTTGCGACCCCATGAATCACAGCACGCCAGGCCTCCCTGTTCATCACCAAATCCTGGAGTTCACTCAGACTCACGTCCATCAAGTCCGTGATGCCATCCAGCCATCTCATCCTCGGTCGTCCCCTTCTCCTCCTGCCCCCAATCCCTCCCAGCAGCAGAGTCTTTTCCAATGAGTCAACTCTTCGCATCAGGTGCCCAAAGTACTGGAGTTTCAGCTTCAGCATCAGTCCTTCCAAAGAAATCCCAGGGCTGATTCCTGCAGAACGGACTGGTTGGATCTCCTTGCAGTCCAAGGGACTCTCAAGTCTTCTCCAGCACCACAGTTCAAAAGCATCAATTGGTGCTCAGCCTTCTTCACAGTCCAATTCTTACATTCATACATGACCACTGGAAAAACCATAGCCTTGACTAGACGGACCTTTGTTGGCAAAGTAATGTCTCTGCTTTTCAATATGCTATCTAGGTTGGTCATAACTTTTCTTCCAAGGAGTAAGCNAAGGACCAGGCCTGCCATTGCTGGCCCTGAAGAAGAAAGGGACAACCAGCCAGAGAATGGGGGCAGTCTCCAGAAGCTGGAAGAGGAAAGGAAATGGATCCCACCCAGAGCCAGTAGAAAGGAACGCAGCCCTGCCCATGCCTTGACGACACTTGTGTTGGATTTCCACCCTAGAAAACTAGTATAGCTTTCTCACCTTCTTATCAGTGTGGCTTCATGGGTGGTTTTCTTTTTTGTAAGTGAGTTAAAAATCTGTTTCTGTCACCGTTCATTCTTATATTCCAATTGCCTCAAATTTGGCTTTGGGGAGCCCCTTCACGACCCTGTGGCATGTTCTCAGTCCTGTGACTGTCCTCTTTCTCGGCATAGCAGTATATTCCATGCTTACCTTGTGCTTTCCTTCCCCAACTTGAAACCAGGTCACAAACTCCAAAATAACTTTTAAAATTTACTGTGATCATTGTATCTCCAAAAACTGAATATGTGCCCTGGATTAAGCTATGTCCCAATCTTAACAAATATACAAAATTGAGCAAAACAGGATGAGTAAATTAAAATTTCAATAAGTAATAAACATAGAAGTAGAAAAAATAGAAATGCATTTCTTAATATATGAATTGTTCATTTACAGAATTAGTTGGGTCCTTTATCCATAGTTGAATATTACTTATTGCTAGAGTGAAACAGTTCAGCCAATTCCTCTTCGTATTGTTTTTATAGAGGTAAGCTCTAGGAAACCTTAGAACACGCACTCTAGAGCATTGCACTGTGCTGTTTCTTATATTATGCTTCTGACTGCTTTTCTCATAACAATATTGCAAAGACAACATAAATAGTGATTGACCATTAGGAAAACTCCGTACCTGGGCTCTACAAGTTTGCTGCGGGAATGAGAAGTAGGGAATGTCTGGCCTTACCGTTCCAGTCCTCCTGTGTCTCCTTGGCACGGTGTTCCTGCTAGGGCTGGACAAGTGGCAGCAGGGATTTATGAATGTTTTCACATAAAGTTATAAAAAGAAATGCTTATCTTTGACTCTCGAGGCTGAATTTTGTTCCAGAGCCTGTTCATATGTTTCTGTATTGTACTCACTCAGAAATTGTTCAGTGTGCAGTTCTTTTAAAAAAGTCTTTCTGCCAAATTGTTAGCTAACAATTTATAGTGATGTGTAGAAAAAGATTGAATATAACGGGCCAGGGAAAATGTTAGTCTTTCGAGGTATATAGAAGCCTCGCACGATTACAGACATTCCTCTTAGCCAGGAGTCACAAGCGCAGAGTGCTCTCTGGGGCCTGGCAGGAGATGAGTGAGGCAGGCCAAGTGGTGAAGGTGCTGACCCCGGACAGCAAGGGTCTGTACTGACAGGAGCATGTGAGCATCTCTGCTTGACTGTTGCCTTGCCAAAGGGCGAGCCCAGGGTTGCCAGGGTTTTCAAGAGAAGTCCAGAAATCTATATTTCTATATGAATTCCTCCGATTGCAAAAGATTAGAAATTTAATTTAATTTTTTTTAATTAAAAAATATTTTTAATTGATTTATTTGGCTGTTCAGGGTCTTAGTTGTGGCACACAGAATCTTCAATTTTTGTTGCAACATGCAGGATCTATTATAGCTCCCTGACTAGGGATCAAACCCAGGCCTCCTGCATTGGTGGTGTGGAGTCTTAGCCACTGGATCACCAGGGAAGTCCCTTAATTTTATTTATTTATTTTAACACATTAAAATTTTTTTTGTTTTTTTGGCTGTGCTGGGTCTTCCTTGCTGCACAAGTTTTCCTCTGGCTGGGGTGAGCGGAGGCTACTCTCTAATAGCAGTGTGCAGGCTTCTCATTGGGGTGAATTCTCTTGTTGCCAAGCCTGAGTTCTGGGCCATGAGGGTATCAGTAGCTGCGGCACAAGAGGCTCAGTGGTTGAGGCTCCCAGGCTCTAGAGTACAGGCTTCCTAGTTGTGGCACATGGGCTTAGCGGCCCTGCGGCGGCACGTGGGACCTTCCCAGATCACGGGTGGAACTGGGTCTTCTGCATTGGCAGGCAGATCCTTTATCCCTGAGCCACCAGGGAAGCCACTCTCAATTTTTTTTTTTTTAAAGCACAATGAGGAACGAACAAGCCAGGTCTGCAGATTGGTTTTGGTCCGCACATCGTGTATCTCTGGTCTAAGATATGCTGGTGATCAGAATTGTTGCACATGGGGCTATCTAGAACAGGGCTTCCTAGCCTTTTTTGGTGTAGTGAGTGGTGTCAGCAGTACGGGGAAGCCTGTGGGTCTCTTCTCAGACTAATGTCTTTTAGGTGTATTTTAAAGATACACAAGACTACAAAGAAAATAAGTTGTATTGAAATATGGTCTCAGAATATTTTTCAAAAGCTAGTTTGTGATATGTATGCTTTTTATTAGTGTGCTAAATAACATGACTTAGTGGTAGGTCTGTTAACTCTATTAATTTTTAAATACTGTGAGAATAAGTGATTCTTCGGGGGTCTGTGCCTTGCTGCTTGCAAGTATCTCAGTTCTCCAACCAAGGACTGTTCCCAAGCCACTGCAGTGAAAAACCTACAGTCCTAACCACTAGGCCAAAAAAAACTTCTGAGAATAAGGGATTTGCTTCCCTGGTGGCTCAGAGATTAAAGCGTCTGCCTGAAATGTGGGAGACCCAGGTTCGATCCTTGGGTCGGGAAGATCCCCTGGAGAAGGAAATGGCAACTCACTCCAGTACTCTTGCCTGGAGAATCCCATGGAGGGAAGAGCCTGGTAGGCTACAGTCCATGGGGTTGCAAAGAGTTGGACACGACTGAGCAACTTCAGTTCACTTCCAGATAACTGAACAACTGTAACGACTCTTAGAACACTCGCTCTCTGTGGGTGGCAGGGTCACAGGCACTGCTAGTGCCATTCTGCTTTGTTGCTTACATTCCTGATTGAAGGNACGACTGAGCAACTTCAGTTCACTTCCAGATAACTGAACAACTGTAACGACTCTTAGAACACTCGCTCTCTGTGGGTGGCAGGGTCACAGGCGCTGCTAGTGCCATTCTGCTTTGTTGCTTACATTCCTGATTGAAGGTACTGTTAAATTGCAACGAGAAATTACTGAAGACAAGGATGTCATTTCTCCCCTCACCCCCACCCCATGTCTTGTGAAGCTCCGTGAACCTCAGGTTCTCTGCTTAAGGTCCGCTTGTTCCAAAATAATCCACTTATTAGTAGCGTAAGGATAGCAGTATAATGTTATTTGGTATAATTACGGCAGCCACCATATTACTGTTTATCTCTTTCATTCCTTTCTCCATAGTTAACTTTCCTGTTATTGAACTTGATTCTGTTTTTCTTTAGAACGTTATCACTTGTCTTACAAGATTGTACGAACAGACAGTCGCCTGGTACGCAGCATTCTGACAGCCCATGGATTTCATGAAGTAAGCTCGTTTTCATTACCTTACCTGATTTGCTCAAAAGCTGAAAATCCCAGCTACCTAACTGACTGTGATCTGACAAGGCTAGCTCTAGAAAGTACGTGGGACCCCTGCTTAGAGATGATGCAGAATTTGCATTGACTTTCTGAGTGGCTTTACCGTGAAATACGTGGAAAACATTTCCACAAGATTGTGTGGGTTTTTTTTTTTTTTCCCTGCTATGTTTTTAGGCATGGGCTAGAGGCAGAGATATCCATAAGGAATTGTCTAATACTCAGTTAAAGCTCTTTGATTACAAGCAACAGAAACAGACTCTGCCTGACTTCAACCAAAAAGGAAAGGAATTTGTAATAAAGATGTACATAGAGTGGCTAACAGAATGAGAGGAACAGCTGAAAGAGCAGGCCTTTGAGAGGGAGACTGCAGTAGCCCCAGGGATGTGGCCACAGAAGTCTTCAGGACCACCTTTGCTGCTGTGGAATGAACTGACCCTATTCATTGTCCTTGTGCCTTTCTCCACTCAAGAACTGCATTCTGGAGAGGGAATGATTGGACTAGCTTGAGTCAAGGGTCCACTCCTTGGGCGAAAGGAGGGGTGGGTGATTGGCAGGTCCTTTAAAACCTTAGAAGTATGTTATTCTCAAATCAAATTGGGAAAATGGGGATGTTGGTATCAATAGGGACAGGTAAAAATGCTGAACAGACTTCCATTGTAGATATTTTGAGACAATTGATAAAAGTCTAGTTGCCCACTTCTTATCTTAGGCTGAGATGTGAAGTAGATATTTTGAGGAAGTTCTGATACCAGTTTATATCCTGTCTTTGTTGATCTTTTATCTCCAGGCCTTAAGGTGGTACCTGCTGAGTCAGAGACAGAGGGTACATAATTATTGAATGAATGAACAAATGAATTCTAGTGAATGAATGAATTCTGAGTTGCTATAAGGTTTTAGATCTGATATCACTTTGTACTCAGCATCTGCAAGGACAGTCTGATAAGGGAGTCCTCATCTCTCACTTTGATATGTAAAAATATTAAGAGGTATCATGGACTTCTATAAAAGAGTTAATTCTACTCTTTGCAGGTAGTACTTGCCCAACTCTCACGGTTTTTTAAACTTGCTTATCCCTGTGCTCTTACACTAACGCTTTTTCTTACTAGGCTCAGATCCTAATGGGCCCACCCCCATGAGTGCTCTGTGGGTGGATAATCTCTATGGCTTTTTCTTCCATATTTCTTCCAGGGGCTGTCTCTGGTGGTTCTTATCTTGTCTTTTTATCTGCCCTTAGGTTCATCCGAGCAGCACTGACTATAACCTAATGTGGACAGGATCCCACCTGAAGCCCTTCTTACTTCGTACCCTCTCTGAAGCACAAAAGGTTAATCACTTTCCCAGGTAATGCTCTTGCAGCTACTTTGCTCCATTTAAAGGTACCTGACACTGAGGCATGTAGTCAGCAGAGATAATTAACATCTTAAAAAAAAAAAAAAGGAAATCTGTGATATAGGGCAGCCGTCTCTAAATCAGACTGAGGTGTTCACCTTCCTGGATGTAGCTGAAGACTTTGCGAGGGCTCTGGAGGATGGATGGTTTTAAAATACACTACTCTGGATTGCAAATCCCATAGATTATCTTTCCTCAAATCGAGCTGCTTGTGAGCCCCTCAATGTGGCTAGATTCTCACCTCTCACCTTCTTTTTCAGTTACTGTTTTTCCCCTTTATAAAAGAATAGCCCACCTAGATTCTTAATATGTATATTATGCAGAGATGTAAAACTTTCCAGGGTTCCAAACATGGAATGAAAAAAATTGATGTTTACTCCAGGTAATAGTATAATGAATCTTTTAGCCTGTTAGTGATTTCCATTTCTTTGCTTTTTAACAGAGTTAAAGAGGGACATGATCAAGTTGTCAGCTGACAAATCATTAAATATAAATTTTAATGATAGGTCATCTTATGGCTTTTGACTTATAATTAGTAAATAGTTCAAAGAATTGAGGATCATTGCTGTATTAAACTTCTTCCAGTCTCGTTGGTTAATGTCAGCCTCGAGAGGCAATACTGCTTGGTAGCTACAAGCAGGAGCTCTGTAGCCAGCTTACCTGGGCCCAGATCTCAGCTCTGCTGACTGATCTTGGGCAGGTGAGCTTTCTGAGCTTCAGCTTCCTCATTTGTAAAAAGAAGATACTAATAACACACACTTTGTAGGACTATGAAGTGAAGTGAAGTGAAGTGAAGTCGCTCAGTTGTGTCCAACTCTTTGCAACCCCATGGACTATAGCCTACCAGGCTCCTCAATCCACGGAATTCTCCAGGCAATAATACTGGAGTGGGTTGCCATTTCTTTCTCCAGGGGATCTTCTCGACCCAGGGATCGAACCTAGGTCTGCTGCATTACAGGCAGACACTTTATTGTCTGAGCCACCAGCCACTATAGGACTATAGTGAGGATTTTATGTATCAAGATCTGAAGTACTTAGAACATCACGTGCCTGCCACATAGTAAACACTGTATATAAGTGTTAGCTATTATGTTTCTCAGTGTTTACATCTATGAAAAAGAAAACAGGAATAGAATTGATGCTGAATCCCCTGCTTTATTCTAGCAGTGAGTAATATTCAACGACAGAGAGATACATGGCCGAGATTCATGGCCTGTTGGGGAAGAGGTAATCTCATCTATCTAATGAAGAGATGCAAATCTAATAAAAATTTTGTTAATTGCTCAGTGGTTATATTTTATTTCCAAGGCTTATGCCCCAGTTACTCACTCAAGAAGTTTCCTTCTCAATCACTTCAGGTATTTTGCTCCTCGTTTTTATGAAATGAAGTTTTCTTCTTGATTATTCAGTTCTACTGTCTCATATTCAGTTAATGTGTATAAATACCCAGCATATGCTATCTCTGACGTCAAATAATTTCTTATCATCTTAGATAAATGTGTATTTTAAATCTTTTCAACAGGTTCCAGTTTTATTTTATATTTGAGCTTCATGGGCAGAGAATAGTTTAAACCTTAGTTTCTCCTTAATGTCTGGAGGATGGGACTGGTTTTCTAAATGGGCGACTGGGTAGTTGAAGTAAATCAGATGCAGCTATTTTAAAGAAATTTTTAAATAGTCTTAAAATAGCCCACAGTAGAGACTGCATTCCTAATGCCTGTTCAGTTCAGTTCAGTTCAGTCACTCAGTCATGTCCGCGACTCTTTGTGACCCCATGAANCTCTCTATGGTTTCCCCCTCCCACCGCTCTAGCCAGACACTTGCTCTCCTTTCCCTCCCACCCTGGACCCCTCTATCTGCCGCCAACCTCTCTATGGTCCTCCTTCTCCCTCCTTCATTTATCCGCTCCTCTTTTAAAGTTTAGAGTCTAAACTCCTCAGTATTGGCCATCAGCTTCCCGCACTCATCAGATCCGTCCTCTGAGCTCCCTTTCTGCTCAGGTCGAGCGGGAACGGTGGACAGTGGGGAAGGGCTTTTATGGGAGGCCCGGCAGGGAGCGACCCAGGACTTGTAAGGGGAGACCCCGGCTAGAAGCTGCGCGATTCAGGCCCTTTACAAAAATGCTCGGGCTGCAAGCAGGAAGCCCAAAAAGGAAGATTCCGCCTTGCGCTTAGGCTCTAATAAGAGGGATCCCCAAAAGATCACTCTCTGGGGGAGTTCCCTGCTCCTCGTTTCTTTTTTTTTTTTTAAGTTTGCAAACTTGATTTTTCTCTCTTTATAATTTCCCCCCTTTATCTGCACCTGACATGTGGAGCTTCCCTGACCAGGAACCAAACCCCACATCCCCTGCAGTGGAAGCTCAGAGTTTTAACCACCACGGAAGCCCCTCATTTTTGTTCTGATACTGTCACAGACGGGGAAATCGGGAAATGCTCGCCTCCTACACGGATTGGGGAAAATGAGAACAAGGATGGGAGGGAACTTGCTTAAAACTAGTCAACCAGGAACCAGATGGAACTCAAGTCAGGGTCTCCTGGTTCCCAGTTCCCAGAACCTCAGGGGTTTTTGTTTAACAACAGGTGAGAATAGCAAATGAAACAACTGACAAAGGATTAATTTCCAAAGTATACAAGCAATTCATACAACTCAATACCAGAAAAAAAAACCCAATCCAAAAAAGTGGGGAAAAGACCTAAACAGACATTTCTCCAAAGACATACAGATGGCTAACAGACACATGAAAAGATGCTCAATATCGCTCATTATTAGAGAAATGCAAATCAAAACTACAAGAGATATGATATTACTTCACGCCGGTCAGAACAGCCATCAGCAAAAAGTCTACAAACAATAAATGCTGGAAAGGGTGTGGAGAAAAGAGAACACTCTTTCACTGTTGTTGGGAATGTAAGTTGATACAGCCACTATGGGAGACGGTATGGAGATTCCTTAGAAAACTAGGAATAGAACCACCACATAACCCAGCAAACCCACTCCTGGGCATATACCACGAGGAAAGCAAAATTTAAAAAGGCACATGCACCTCAGTGTTCATTGCAGCACTATTTGCAATAGCTAGAACATGGAAGCAACCTAGATGTTCAGCAACAGATGAATGGATTAAAAGTGCTGGTACATATACACAATGGAATATTACTCAGCCACAAAAAGGAATGCATTTGAGTCAGTTCTGATGAGGTGGAAGAACCTAGAGCCTATTATACCGAGTGAAGTACGTCAGAAAAAGAAAGATAAATATCGCATACTAATGTATATATATATGGAGAAGGAAATGGCAACACACGCCAGTGTTCTTGCCTGGAGAATCCCAGGTCGGGGGAGCCTAGTGGGCTGCCGTCCCTGGGGTCGCACAGAGTCGGACACAACTGAAGTGACTTAGCAGCAGCAATGCATGTATAGAGAGAATCTAAAAATATGGTACCAAAGGATTTATTTGCAGGGCAGAAGTGGAGAAACAGACAATAGAGAACAGACTTATGGACTTGGGGAGAGGGTGAGATGTATGGAGAGAGTAACATGGAAACTTACACTCCCATATGTAAAATAGATAGCCAATGGGAATCTGCTGTATGTCTCAGGGAACTCAAACAGGGGCTCTGTATCAATCTAGAGGGGTGGGATGGGCCAGGGTGGAGGTGGGAGGGAGGCTCAAGAGGGAGGGAACATATGTATACCTGTGGCTGATTCATGTTGAAGTTTGACAGAAAACAAAATTCTGTAAAGCAATTATCCTCAATTTAAAAATAAATTTTTAAAAAAGAAAACAGGTGAAGTAAATAGTAACAGCACGGCTCCTAAAGGAGGAATGCAGGGCCTTCACAGTCAAGTTCCATCTGATATTCTGCCCCATCTACAAGGATTCTTCTTCACACGTAGCAAAGCACATAGAATTCTTTGCTATAAAATTAACAAAGCATAACTGCAGAGGTGGACTTACCATGAATCCAATGAACCTTAAGCTTCAGGGGTTCCTCACTTGCACAAGATAGTTCCTGAGTAGTAAGTACTGACAATTCAAAGAGTCGTTAGATTAGTCACTGCTCAAAAGAAAGCAAAACAAAAAACTTGCACCAGGATGTCCAGTGACAGATGAATGGATTAAAAGTGGCATATATCTATATGCAATGGAGTATTGCATGTGTGCTAAGTCGCTTCAGTGGTGTCTGACTCTTTGTGACCCCATGGACTGTAGCCCACCAGGCTCCTCAGTCCATAGGGATTCTCCAGACAAGAGTACAGGAGTGAGTTGCCATCTCTTCCTCCAGCAATGGAGTATTAAGCAACCATTAAGAAAGAATGGTATGAAAAGGCAAAATGATAGGATACCAAAAGAGGAACTCCCCAGGTCATTAGGTGCCCAATATGCTNTAGAAAATATATTTTCGTTCCAGTTGTTTTTAAACAGAGGGCAGAATACATGAAGGAAACCAATCAGCCTACCCTCAGTCTTTCCTGCAAAACTTTTCACCCTCTCAGCTTTTGTGGTTTTAGAAAATAATTCCATGTCTAAGGCCTTGAGTTCAGCAGATCTTTTTATGTCAATCTTGAAGCTTTTCTCTCTAGTTCCTATCATATTTTATTTGCATCACTTCTCAAACACTACATCGTTCTGTATAAAAAGCAAAGACAAATATTGCTATGGTATACACGCCTTTATTCCATAACCTCTGGTTTTTTCCTTTTCTCATTTTATCTACTTGTTCTCCTTTCTCTGTTAAGTAATACTTTAACAGCTGAGAAAGATTATTCAACTCAGTGGTTTCCTATTTGGTTTGTAAATTTATACTACATGTTATATCTTTATTTGCCAGGTCACTTTATATTTCAAACATCTTATACTTAAAGTTTTTTTTTTTTCTTCAGGTATTCTGACAAGCAGAATTCTTTTAACATATTAATTTAATTTTTTAAAATTATCATTTTCTGCTTTGTCAGATTAGAGACATGTTTTTGAAATCAGAAATATTTTGCATATTCTGGATGGGAGACCAGAGTTTTTATTAAAATGTGATCATTTTCTCACTCTCAAAGGTCCGTAGATTTGAAATGTTTCTTAAGAGAGAACAANAAAATTATCATTTTCTTCTTTGTCAGATTAGAGACATGTTTTTGAAATCAGAAATATTTTGCATATTCTGGATGGGAGACCAGAGTTTTTATTAAAATGTGATCATTTTCTCACTCTCAAAGGTCCGTAGATTTGAAATGTTTCTTAAGAGAGAACAATTTTTCTATGACTCTTTATTTTTCTGTGTTTTCAAGAATCACGTGGTGGGAGCAAAACACACTCTGAGAACATATAGCATTTTATGAGATAAATTCCAAAGCAACATCAAATAAAGTTATCAGTAAGTAATGAAATAGAAAGAGAGATATATGGATCTGCAGCTGCTGTTCACAGACTCAGAAATCTAATCATCACAATTTAAGTGAAACAAATCCAACTTAATAAGTCATTTCATATCCCCTGGAGATTATAGTACTTAAATATTTAAAAGCAAATAGCCTCAGCATCTCTACACTCATTCTTTTTTTTGCTCCCTGGAGTCCTGGGAGAATCAAATATCAATTCTTTTCTTGCCTAAAGTACTGGAAAATTATAACTCTATATAGCAATTTCATTTCATGTACTTCCTCCATGGTAGTTTATTGGCCTACTGAGGAGTTTATAGCATTTTTCAAAGGTAAACTCTTAAAGGACAAAAACAAATCCTTTACAATATCTAGTACATGCAAATCCCAGGAAAGTACACAGTAAATAGATTAACATGAAAACTTCTTAATAAGCTGGTCCTTATTTTCTATGCAGAACACTGTTATGAAAATATTGTATGATTTTTGAAATTATTTATAGCCAGAATATTTTATTTTACTCATATATTAGTCATTTAGTCATGTCTGACTATTTGTAACCCCATGGGCTGTAACCTGCTAGGGTCCTCTGTCCATGGGATTCTCAAGGCAAGAATATTGGATTGCATTGCCATTTCCTTCTCAGGGTATCTTCCTACCCCGGGGATTGAACCTGAGTCTCCTGTACTGCAGGCAGATTCTTCACCACCTGAACTACCAAGAAAGCCATTTTACTCATGAAATCTACATGTAACTAAATCTAATTATTAAATAATCTAAATTATTGACCTAAGTAATGAAATTACTAGCTAAATGTGTTTTGAAAATAATTCTAATTTCTTTTACTTGCATATTTAGATTTTTTTGGTGAAAACACATGGGTATATTGGAAGAGGAACATATGGTGAAAGAAGAGAGTGAAAAAGTTGGCTTAAAGCTCAAAATTCAGAAAACTAAGATCATGGCATTGGGTCCCATCACTTCATGGGAAATAGATGGGGAAACAGTGGAAACAGTGTCAGATTTTATTTTGGGGGGCTCCAAAATCACTGCAATTGGTAATTGCAGTCATGAAATAAAAAGACACTCACTCCTTGGGAGGAAAGTTATGACCAACCTAGACAGCATATTAAAAAGCAGAAACATTTGCTTTGCCAACAAAAGTCCATCTAGTCAAGGCTATGGCTTTTCCTGTGGTCATGTATGGATGTGAGAGCTGGACTATAAAGAAAGCTGAGCACCGAAGAATTGATGCTTTTGAACTGTGGTGTTGGAGAAGACTCTTGAGAGTCCCTTGGACCTGTCTCTTATACACATCTNAGGCTATGGCTTTTCCTGTGGTCATGTATGGATGTGAGAGCTGGACTATAAAGAAAGCTGAGCACCGAAGAATTGATGCTTTTGAACTGTGGTGTTGGAGAAGACTCTTGAGAGTCCCTTGGACTGCAAGGAGATCCAACTAGTCCATCCTAAAGGAGATCAGTCCTGGATGTTCATTGAAAGGACTGATGTTGAAGCTGAAACTCCAATCCTTTGGCCACCTGATGCAAAGAGCTGACTCATTGGAAAAGACCCTGATGCTGGGAAAGATTGAGGGCAGGAGGAGAAGGGGACGACAGAGGATGAGATGGCTGGATGGCATCATTGACTCAATGGACATGGGTTTGGGTGGACTCCATCAGTTAGTGATGGGCAGGAAGGCCTGGCGTGCTGTGGTTCATGGGGTTGCAAAGAGTCAGACACGACTGAGTGACTGAACCGAACTGAACTGATGTTGGAAGAGGAAATTTCTACTGAGATACTAACAGCAATTGGGTTTAGTGACCAGTAGGATTTGGGAAGAAGGTTCGATTTTGCCAGGAAGGAAGCCAGGTGAGAAGGAGAAAGCACAGGAAGTGATGAAACAAAGAACTTGAACAGGTCAAGAATTTAGGTGAAGGGATTAACCTTTGCAAAGAGGGTCATCTGCTTCTCTGAGAGGAGAAGATGGGCTCAGATACACTTAGTTTGGAGAAGGAGAGGAGAGGCTTGAGGTTGTTGAGATTGTTTACTGTAAATAACCTTGAACTTCCTAAAATCTCGATAAATCACTGGCGAGGAATAAAGGGATAATAGTAGAGTTGAAGGGCTTAAAAAAGAGGAAGGTTGGGAAGAGCTGTGGAGGTAACTCAACATACAGACTCTTAGAGAAATAATGTTCAGCACAGTAAAGGTCCAGCTAAGTTTGCAAGTGTTAGTCTCACTCAGTTGTGTCTGACACTTTGTGACCCCATGGGCTATAGCCTACCAGGCTCCTGTGTCCATAGAATTGTCCAGGCAAGAATACTGGAGGGGGTAGCCATCTCCTTCTCCAGAAGATCTTCCCTATCCAGGGATCCAACATTTGTTTCCTGCATTGGAGGCATATACTTTACCATCTGAGCCACCAGGGATGACAAGTTTGCAAAGCATGACTTAAATATTCAGTACAGTGTTGTGACTTAAACCATTAGCTCTTATAAATGTACCCCAAAGTAGAAACGGAGGTTCTAACCCAAGACCGGGGATTACCATGTTGGTTGTAATAAAATGGACACATACATAGACACTCTGTGGTACTCAAATTATGCAGCAACCTGCTGTGGGTACTTGGTCATGGGTGTGGAATGAGTGAATCAAAAAAGAAATGAATGAATTTATGCATTGCATATGTTGCTTTTTGTCTTGGAATTCACTATGAGGATAACAACAATATCCTGTTGCTTTGGGCTTTTTGTCGAAAATGGCTATATAGAAAGATGTGCCAACATTTTGCAGAAATGATAAACATCTGGAAATAAATAGTGATTATTTATTAATGGAAGAGTTCTAGAAACAACTATGTGTGATTGCAATTTTTGAAAATGACTAAAAACTTTCTTGTAGTTAGAACTTCTTCCAGACTCAATTTTCTCATCTAGGAATAATAATGTTCCCGTGTACTGTTTCCAGGCACTATTTTAAGCATTTTGCATATAGGATTTCATTTCATTTTTCAATAACCCTAAAAGATAGGTGTGATATTCTCCTCCATTTTATAGGTGAGAAAACTGAAGATTAGAGTAGTTAGGAAGCTCAAATTCATGTATCAGGAAAATGAAGGAGCTATGTTTCAAACCCAGATCATCTGACTTTCAAGCCTCCATACCTAGGAACTAGGTTAAATATATATTTACATACTTAAAATAATTAATTTGGAACTTTGAAATTTAAAAGGTCATTAGGGGACAAGACTATAGATGGTCACCAGAAATGACTTATAAGGCTGTCATAAATATCCTCCAAATTGAGAAAGGCTAGCTTTTCAAGAAGGTAATAGAAAAGGAAAGGAATTTTACTGGATATCTACAGAGGCAACATGAGTCATGGTTCCTTGTAGGGGATCTTTCCCCTTGCTTTCTGCAATGCAGGAAACTCGGGTTTGACTCCTGGGTTGAGAAGATCCCCTGGAGAAGGAAATGGCCACCCACTCCAGCATTCTTGTCTGGAGAGTCCCATGGACAGAGGAGCCTGGCGGGCTACAGTCCATGGGATCACAAGAGTTAGAAACATACGTCACGATTCCTTGTGAGGGCTCTTTCCCCTTGCTTTAGAAATCTGGAGTGCACAGGGGTCAGGCATATGAGAGGATGGGCCAAGGTCTCCTCAAACTCATGGCATAAATTTCACACAAGATTTGTTCCATCACTTTACTCTCTAGGCAGTAATTTGAGTATTGTGAAGACATGGAAAATTATCTTTTTTTGTTGTAATATAAAGTTAGTATAATTTTAAGCTAAAATTTGGGATTAAATTGTTTTCAACCTTCCCATGATCTTATGCTGTGTTCTGTCTCCCATGATGAGTATTTACTTTCTTCTACCATTAAATGTATACTATTGAAAAATGTTGAAAGCCACAAAGAATTTCAAAACATATGGAGGCTATAGTTTCTTTATCTCTGCTTCCTCATGGTTAGAATGATCTGTGAATTGGAAAGACTTCAGTGTGCATTATAGGGAAGGGAGTACCCAGTTCAGATCATTGGAATAATGAATTTGCCATCAGTACTCTGTACTGAGAATACAAATGCAGAATAAGAGGCTGAGATGTAATTGCTGAAAAATATGCTGTGTGTATTGAAAACCAGAAAATTTGCAGCTGCCACCCAGACTTCCCCATTGTGTGAACTGACAATGAGCCACAAAAGGGACATGAGGTAAATGTAGGGTGTGTGCCACAAGCCATTTTGATGAAATATTTGGGGGACAATTTAATATGTAATATCAGCTGGTAAAAGAGACCAGCTGCCTCTTTAGAAGGATGACTCAGGCTAAGAACTCTAACTGCTATTTCATAATGAAAGATCACCAATATATAAACCTTCATTTGAGGGGATAAAAAAGTGCTGGGTTTGAAGGCATAATGGGTATGCCTTGTAAACTTCCAAAGATTCCAAGGAACAGTTCTGAATCTAGTCAAGGTTAAAATTTACTTGGAAATTCAGTACACGGAAGCTTTCTTAGGTGACTTATCTTTATTCCTGTTTTTTCATGGCTTCCCAGGTGGCTCTAGTGGTAAAATATCTCCCTGCCAATGCAGGAGATGCAGGAGACACAAGTTCGATCCCTGGGTTGGGAAGATTCCCCTGGAGAAGGAAATGGCAACACAGTTCAGTATTTTTTCCTGGGAAATCCGATAATACATCTTATCCTTATTGCACATCATGTTGCACAAACACCATCCTTCCACTGGGACTTTTCTTGGTTCTAAAGTATTTCTACCCTACCTAGCATAGGTTACTAGGTTAGCAGAAACATAACTCACAATCTCCCAAAATATCTCTGATAGAATTGAAGGGTCATTACAGCTATTACCATTTCTAAATCAAGTGTGTTCAAAAGTGGCCATAGTGGCTGAGAGTCTTTTTATTTAGTTTCCAAGCTCCCCAAAAGAATTTACCTCTCCTTCCCCTCCATCGTGCTCTCATTAGCTCAGGATTCCTCTGTTGCTCTCCTTATTAGCCAGGCACTATATTTCCGTCCAGCCTTTTTCTTAATGCAGAAGTGTAAGTTTCCTTCCTTTCGTCCTCTCTCCCATTTTTAACTTCTGTTCCATTCTATTTATACTTTTTTTTTTTTCTGGAGTAACCAAATTAATCCTCATGAAAATTTTGGAACTTGAATTCTAGTCTTCCCATGTGGAAAGTGCTCTGTATATGATTGCCTCCTACTTGCCACCAATAATAGAATAAGTAAAACTCTGTATGAGTTGACTAGTACATATCTGTAATTAAATATCTTCCAATTTCATTAAATTTAAAAGAGGAGACAGAGAAAGAACAAGAGAGTCAGTGAGAGTGCCTTAAGGCTGGCAAATATAACTAAAAAAAGGTAAATTCTGAGAATCAAAGAGATTATTTAATGCAAAATTTTATGGGGGATATAAGGAAATTAATAAGAACTACAAAAGAATCTGTCTACAATGTGGGAGACCTGGGTTTGATCCCTGGGTCGGGAAGCTCCCTGGAGAAAGAAATGGCAACCCACTCCAGTACTCTTGCCTAGAAAATCCCATGGACGGAAAAGCCTGGTGTCCATGGGGTCGCAAAGAGTTGGACATGACTGAGCGACTTCACTTTCACCAGAAAGTCAGTTACTAAATAGATTCTGAGATGTGCTTATTTTTTTCTTAACAAACAAATGAAATAATTAGTGGTTCCCTTAATAATTTATAGGTTTGTAAAAGTTTACTCTAAGANGTCGCAAAGAGTTGGACATGACTGAGCAACTTCACTTTCACCAAAAAGTCAGTTACTAAATAGATTCTGAGATGTGCTTATTTTTTTCTTAACAAACAAATGAAATAATTAGTGGTTCCCTTAATAATTTATAGGTTTGTAAAAGTTTACTCTAAGAATAAGTTGGAGAGAAAATTCATTTAGAGTAAGTAATTTAGAGTCAAGTAAAAATTGTGAAATAAACTAGATCTCTCTTAAGCTTGCTCTTGCAGGCAAAATTGGCTTTAATTCAATACCTAGTTGAATCTGTACTACTGAGTAGGTAGAATCCATGGTAACCAGGTCATATGGAAAATCTACCTCACCATCCAGAGGCAGAGACTGTTGTTCTCTGATGACTTTGTTACCCCTTGGAGCAAAGGTTGGCACCATTGTTATAGCCAAATTTTATGGCATCCTATAAAGGGATCTTTTAGCTACATCTGTCATGAGAACAATTCAATCTGCTTTTTCTGCCTCTCCTCATTTGATGTCCTGTACTTAAATATGTATCTCAGATCCTAGAGAGGACCTCCCACATTCATTCATTAATTGATTAATTCAACAAACACTTATAATGCTTAGTATGTACCAGATACTAGACTATTTGCTATAAAAGAAACATGAAGAGGTGTCTAATAAATGGTTGCCTACATAAATATTCGAATGTATTAGATGACCTTTACGCTCTTTTGACCTCCTGCCACCAAACCCACTGTGTCCTGCCAAGGTGACACCTCTCCCAAACTTCTACTCCTCCTGCCAAACAAACCCATTCTGTATCTTAAAGCCCTTGGATAATGGATGTCAATAAGCATTGGAGCCAAGTTGAATACATATCCATTCGTTGCTATTCCCTGAGAATATGTAACTTCTAAGAGAGTTCCAGAAAAACATCTACTTCTGCTTTATTTACTATGCCAAAGCCTTTGACTGTGTGGGTCAAAATAAACTGTGGAAAATTCTGAAAGAGATGGGAATACCNACGGGGCGGCGGGGGTGGGGCGCCGAGCTCCATGGAACCTGCAGAGCCAGCGCTGCGCCGCGCGCTCTTCCAGGACGTCCGTCCAGGGCAGGACGAGGTGCTCAGACCCCGAACGCCTTGGGGCCGCCCTGCTGGCGGAGAAGAACCCGAGCCAGGCCTTCGTGGACCCGCAGGCCCCGGGTCCTCCCCGCCCGACTCCACCTCCATGAACTCCTGCAGCCACGTCCTGGACAAGAGTGTGAAACGCATCACGACGGTGGGCGCCACCTGACCAGCCCCGAAGGCCTCTCTCTGCCGCTAGGCGGTTTATATCTTTTCGTTGGTTGGTTGGTTTTATTTTATTTAATTTTGGCTGTGCTAGGCCTTCGTTGCTGCTCAAGGGATTTCTCCAGTTGCCGAGTTGGGGGCTATTCTGTGGCAAGCACAGGATCTAGAGCCCAGGCTCAGAAACTGTGGCGCTGGCGTTTAGTTGCGCCAGGGTGTGAGATCTTCCCAGACCAGGGATCAAACCTGTGTCCCTTGCGTTGGCAGACAGACTTTGGACCACCAGGGAAGTCCCACTAGGCCACTTGTTAACCACGTTGGAGCCTGCTCTGGAGCTTTTCATCAAAGGGAATACAGGTTTTTGCAAAAACAAAATAAAAAAGAGAGAGATAACCAAAAAGAACCTACTGTATATGATAGGTAACTATATTCAGTATCTTGTAATAAATTATAACGGAAAAGAAGCCAAATATATATACATCCAAAAAAGAATGAATATATACACACACACATATATATGTATGAACCAATTCGCTCTAGTGAAACTACCACAATATTGCAAATCAACTATATTTCAGTAAAAAGGAAAGAAATTGCAACCAACCCAAGGTCCACCACTAGGTGAATGGATAAAGGCAATCTGGCATCATCGGTCAGCTATCAAAACAGCAAGACAATGAATGACTACACTACACTGTGGATGTTTACAAATATAAAACAAAAGCAACATTGAGGGGAGAAAGGATTACACTGAATGACACCATTTATCCTAGAGGTGTTAAATGTGCAGGACAGTATCACATTGCAGCATGTATGTGGCAAAATAGAAAGCCATACATGCATAGGAATGGTAAACAAAAGATGCAGAATCTAATAACCTCTCTTAGGGAAGGGAACGGAGAAGGCAATGGCACCCCACTCCAGTACTCTTGCCTGGAAAATCCCATGGGCGGAAGAGCCTGGTGGGCTGCAGTCCATGGGGCTGCTAGGAGTCAGACACGACTGAGCGACTTCACTTTCACTTTTCACTTTCATGCATTGGAGAAGGAAATGGCAACCCACTCCAGTGTTCTTGCCTGGAGAATCCCAGGGGCAGGGGAGCCTTGTCTCTGGGGTTGCACAGAGTCAGACACNGAGTCAGACACGACTGAGCGACTTCACTTTCACTTTTCACTTTCATGCATTGGAGAAGGAAATGGCAACCCACTCCAGTGTTCTTGCCTGGAGAATCCCAGGGGCAGGGGAGCCTTGTCTCTGGGGTTGCACAGAGTCGGACACGACTGAAGTGACTTAGCAGTAGGAGGGAAGGGAAGGAGAAAAATTGATGGGGAGGGGTACACAGAGGGCTTAGACTGCTTCTGTAAAGTTGTACAGTCTTTGTTTATTAGTGAGAACAGAGAGCTATTTATGATTCTAGATATTTTTTTTGTATAGAGAAATGGTTCCAGATAAAATTAATATTAACAAAAGACTCCCTATATTCATCTGTCAATAGATTCTGCTGCAGTTACAAAAAAAAAACACCAAGCTCAGTGGCTTTACACAACACATGATTATTTTAAATGTTATGAATCTAAGGAAGATGAGCATCATGTTCTGGTCGCTGTAGGCACATACTCTGGAATTCAGGCTGATGAATTCACTTCATTTCAGCCTACAAGTCCCCAAGCACAGAACAGCAGGAACGGAGAGTGATCAATAGTTGAGCTGGCTCTTACCTTGTGCTGAAGTTGACACACATCTCTTCCACTTATATTTTACTGGGCAAAGAGAATCACAAGGCCACGTCTAATTGCAAAGGAAAATGCAACCTTATCATGTTCCCAGAAGGAGAAGCAGAATTTAGGAATGATCCTCATGTTTAGCATCTCTTCCCCTGTTTCCAGGAATAACAATACCAATATCAAATAACCTCAGATATGCAGACGACACCACACCTATGGCAGAAAGTGAAAAAGAATTAAAGAGCTTCTTGATGAAAGTGAAAGAGCGTGAGAAGTTTGGCTTAAAACTCAATATTCAGACAACTAAGATCATGGAATCCGATCCCATCACTTCATGGCAAATAGAGGGGGAAACACTGGCAGACTTTATTTGGAGGGGCTCCAGAATCACTGCAGATGGTGACTGCAGCCACAAAATTAAAAGACGCTTGCTCCTTGGAAGAAAAGCTATGACCAACCTGCTGCTGTTGCTGCTGCTGCTAAGTCGCTTCAGTCGTGTCCGACTCTGTGCGACCCCATAGATGGCAGCCCACCAGGCTCCCCCGTCCCTGGGATTCTCCAGGCAAGAACACTTGAGTGGATTGCCATTTCCTTCTCCAATGCATGAAAGTGAAAAGTTAAAGTGAAGTCACTGAGTCGTGTCCCAACTCTTATCGACCCCATGGACTGCAGCCCACCAGGCTCCTCCATCCATGGGATTTTCTAGGCAAGAGTACTGGAGTGGGGTGCCATTGCCTTCTCCATGACCAACCTAGACAGCATATTAAAACGCAGAAACATTACTTTGCCAACAAAAGTCCATCTAGTCAAAGCTATGGTTTTTCCATTAGTCATGTATGGATGTGAGAGTTGGACTATAAAGAAAACTGAGCACCAAAGAATTTATGATTTTGAACTGTGGTGTTGCAGAAGACTTTTGAGAGTCCCTTGAACTGCAAGGAGATCTAACCAGTCCATCCTAAAGGAAATCAGTCCTGAAGATTCATTGGAAGGACTGATGCTGAAACTCCAATACTTCAGCCATCTGATGTGAAGACCCGACTCATTGGAAAAGACCCTAATGCTGGCCAAGATTGAAGGCAGGAGGAGAAGGGGACAACAGAGGGTGAGGTGGCTGGATGGCATCACCGATGCAATGGACATGAGTTTGAGTAAACTCCATGAGTTGGTGATGGACAGGGAAGCCTGGCATGCTGCAGTCCATAGCGTCGCAGAGTCCGACACTCTTGAGCGACTGAACTGATGCCCCTGCTCTCCCAAGAAAACAATTTAAAGTTGCTCCAGTACAAATCAGAGAAGGCAATGGCACCGCACCCCAGTACTCTTGCCTGGAAAATCCCATGGACAGAGGAGCCTGGTGGGCTGCAGTCCATGGGGTCGCTAAGAATCGGACACGACTGAGCGCCTTCACTTTCACTTTTCACTTTCATGCATTGGAGAAGGAAATGGCAACCCACTCCAGTGTTGTTGCCTGGAGAATCCCAGGGACAGGGGAGCCCGATGGGCTGCTGTCTATGGGGTCGCACAGAGTCAGACACCACTGAAGTGACTTAGCAGCCAATCCAAATATCTTGCATATTTATTTCTTATTGGGTTTTACAACCATGTACATTGTACGTGAGAGAAATTCAGGCANGGGACAGGGGAGCCCGATGGGCTGCTGTCTATGGGGTCGCACAGAGTCAGACACCACTGAAGTGACTTAGCAGCCAATCCAAATATCTTGCATATTTATTTCTTATTGGGTTTTACAACCATGTACATTGTACGTGAGAGAAATTCAGGCACGACCCTGAGAAATGTGGTGACCTCTTCAAAGTCACACAACCAGGCCACAGAATGAACTGGACTCCTAAGACCTCAGCCCTGTCCTTGGTGCTGTCAAAACCCCACCATCTTTGGGCTCTTTCCTCCCAAACATCATACCACCTGAGGACTTTTGCTAATAAATCCCAGTACGACCAGTGTGGCTGTTTGATGACTGCATTTCTGCAAATGGACTTTAAAATCCTTACATTGGTAAACTTTTGTCTCACTGGGTTATGGCAAGCCATGCAGAGGAGGTGACCGCAAAAATGTGTGGCATGAAAACAATTCTGGTCAGTGTCAACTTACTGCCAGAGCCTACTCATACAGGTTAAAAAGAGAAATTCTAGTTAGTTTCTCTGGCACTCAGCGCACCACGCAGAATGGCTCCTGAGGGCACTGACAGGTGATTAGAAAGAAATTCAGCACTTTCTTCCCTGGATGCCCCGCCCAGTCCTCCAGTGCGCCTGAGCCGAGGCGCTGACGCCATTCCCCGGCCACGCCCACTCCCGAGGCGACCACGGGCCTCGGGGGCGGGGCCTGGGCAGAAGATGGCCGCCGCGCGCCCGGAACCCCCGAGTCCGAGCTCAGCGGCCCCGGAGCCGCGATCCTC
>SJYV01015690.1:3888-17287 GCA_006410875.1 Neotragus pygmaeus | reverse complement strand
TTTTTTTTTTTTTTTAACTTTATTTTACTTTACAATACTCTTGGCTTTGATCGACATGAATCCACCACAGGTGTACATGAGCTCCCAATCCTGAATAGACTGGTATTTTTAATCATGGGTTTAGGACCTAAGAGACTGGCATTCCTTTAGCAATTTAAAAATTAATCAGAAGCATTTTAAAAACTGTTATCTCATAATTTTGTTGTTTAGCTTGCTTATTTACTTATTTATTTATATTTACAGAATAATAAGGCTGTCTGCAAAGATTTGAAAAATGGCAACAAATGAAAGTATCAGCGTCTTTAGTTCAGCATCCTTGGCTGTGGAATATGTAGATTCACTTTTGCCTGAGAATCCTCTGCAGGAACCATTTAAAAATGCTTGGAACTATATGTTGAATAATTATACAAAGTTCCAGATTGCAACATGGGGATCTCTCATAGTTCATGAGGTCCTTTATTTCTTGTTCTGTTTACCTGGATTTTTGTTTCAATTTATACCTTACATGAAAAAGTACAAAATTCAAAAGGTGAGTATAATGGACTTGCACTGGAGTATTATCATTGAATATTTTTAAAATAAACATAATTTGTGACTGAAAATAGACTGTACATCAGGGCTGTCCAGTAGACATGTAATGAAACCATATACATAATTTCCTACTAGAATATATCAAAAAGTAACAAAAGGGGGGGAATAATGTTCACAATGTACTTAGTTTAATCCAGTAAATCTCAATTATATTTCAGTAAGTAATCAAAATTAAAAAGTATTTAATGGGATATATTGTGTTCTTATTCTTACAATAAGTGTTCAAAATTAAGTGTATATTTTACACTAATTTCAGCTCATCTCAATTAAGACTATGTGTATTTAAAGTGTTTAGTAGCCACATTTCTAGTTGCTACCATATTACACAGCACAACCCTAGATCATTACTGATAAGGTTTCAGAAACAGTTTGTTGAATTGTGCCTTCAATAGATGTGATGTTTATCTAATTTGAGTTTATAAGTTTTAATTAAAAATTTTATTGAGTTATAGCTGATATACAATAAATTAGTTTCAGATGTACAGCATTGTGATTCAAAATTTTTGTACGTTATGCTCCACCTTACATTATTATGAAATACTGGCTCTATTCCCTATGCTGTCCTTGTTTTGCTGTGCTTAGTCGCTCAGTCGTGTCCAACTCTTTGCAACCCCTTTGAGGCTCCTCTGTCCATGAGTAATTCTCCAGGCAAGAATACTGGAATGGGTTGCCATGACCTCTTTCAGGGGATCCTCCCAACCCAGGGGTCAAACCCAGGTCTCCCATATTACAGGTGGATCCTTTACCGTCTGAGCCATCAGGGAAGCTAACAAGGGAAATAACAAATAACAGGGAAGTAACAAGGAAGTAATAGCCTTATTACTTAACTATTTTATATGTAGTAGTTCGTACTTTTTTTTTTTTAATCTCCTACCTCTATCTCACTCCTTCCCTCTTTCTCCCTGCTGCTGTAACCTCTAGTTTGTTCTCTATATCTGAATCTATGTCTTGTTTTATTCATTTGTTTGGGTTTTTTTCTCACATCTAAGTGATAACATCCATATTTGTCTTTCTCTGACTTATTTCACTTACTGTAATACCTTCCAGGTCTATCCACGTTGTTGCAAATGGCAAAACTTCATTCTTTTAAATGGCTGAGTAGTCTATTGTGTATATATACCCCATCTTCCACCATTCATCTGTTGATGGACACTTAGATTGCTTCCATATCTTGGCCATTGTAAAAAATGCTGGTATGAATGTATGGTATGCATGTATCTTTTCTAATTAGTTTTTTTGTTTTTTTCAGATATATACCCGGGAGTGGAATTAATGGGTCATAAGATAATTCTATTTTTAGTCTTTTGAGGAACCTCCATACTGTCCATAGTGTCTGCACCAGTTTACATTCATGCCCACTGTGTACTGAGGTTCCCTTTTCTTCACATCCTCACCAACATTTGTATTTGTAGTCTTTTTTGATAATAGCCATTCTGACAGGTGTGAGGTGATATCTCATTTGGATTTTTATTTGCATTTCCTTAATGAATTGTGATATTGAATTGAGTATTTTTTCATGTGTGTATTGGCCATCTGTATGTCTTTGGGAAAATGTCTGTTCAAGTCTTATGCTCATTTTATATCAAATTATATGAGCTGTTTTTATGTTTTAGATATTAATCCCTAATCAGTCTTGCAAATTAAATAACTTGCAGATATTTTGTCCCATTCAATAGTTGCCTGTGTTGTCAGGAGTTTCCTTTGCTATGAAAAACATACTGTAAAGTTTAATTAGGTCCCATTTGTTCGTTTTTGCTTTTGTTTCCTTTGCTTTAGGAGACAGATCTAAAAAGGTATTGTTGTGATGTGTTGTCTTCTATGAGTTTTATGGTGTTCCCATACAAATACTAAAATTATTTGTTCCAGTACTAAAAAAAAAATGCCAGTGGTATTTTGATAGGGATTGTATTGACTCTATAGATTATACTGGGTAGTGTGGTCATTTTAATAGTAATTCAATAGAACAGTTCTTCCAATCTAAGAACATGATGTATCTTTCCATTTGTGTTATCCATTTGTGTTTCTGTCATCTGTGTCTTAAGAGTTTTCTGAGTACAGATCATTTATCTCTTTAGGTAGGTTTATTACTAGGTATGGTATTCTTTTTGCTGAAATGGTAAATGGGATTGTTTCCTTAATTTCATTGTTAGTGTATAAAAATCTATTGATCGAGTTCTATATATTAATTTTGTATCCAATAACTTTACCAAATTCATTGGTAAACTCTAGTAGTTTTCTAGTGGTGTTTTTAGGATTTTTCATGTCATCTGCAAGCAGTGACAGTTTTACTTCTTCCTTTCCAATTTGGATTGCTTTTGTTTCTTTTTCTTGTCCTACTGTTGTGTCTAAGACTTTCAATACTGTTGAATAAAAGTGGGCATCCTTATCTTGTTCCTGATCTTAGAGGAAATGTTTTCAGGTTCTCACCATTGACTATGTAAGCTGTGGACTTATCATCTGTGACCTTTATTATGTTGAGATATGCTCCCTTTATACTCACTTTATGGAGAAGTTTTATCATATATAAATTGTAATTTTTGAATTACCTAGAAGGGAATCTTATTCCTTCGTGAGTATTATTTTCAGTTCACTACAATCCTTGATGTCTCAACTCTTCAGTGTTGTTAATATGCTAAGACTTTGATCAAGAGTGTTAAAATTTTGTTTTTATTCTAAATATAGCATGGTTTTTCTGCAGCATTCATGTCATCTTCCAAAAAATGATAATATTCCTAACTTCTCAGTATTTGCTTCAGTGCACTAAGTGTTTCTTGAGAGCTTGCATACATGGTACATCTTCTCAGGTTTAAACATAGGGAAAATAATGAACTCTTGTAACTGAAGAGTTTGACACAGTTCTCAGGAAGGAGTCTGTACCATATTGTTAGAGAAAGAAAGAATTTATCAACACTTAGTAAACCTATAATAGTTTCTAATGCTTACCATTAGCTTTTTTCAAAAAGTCATGCCAAACTCAGACTCGGGCACACGGTCTTGATGTAAATTAGGCCTTTGGGGAATGTTCATCTAAAGGTTGCACTCATTGAGTTCATGTCTGGTGGCAGTCAGTACACACATCCTCTGTAATCAGTCTCTTCACTTTGTAGCCTCTCTTGGTGAGTCTCACTTTAAGCAACTACTAACATTGATCCTTTCTGGGGATACTGCATGGGGCCAGCTGCTTGGGACTCCAGGTGAAAGGAGGGAAGAACAAAGAGTAAAGAGAGAAGGAATTAAAAGGGCTGTGGCCTAAAGGAGAGTATCTTGTTACTGTAAATAAAGGACACAATATTTCCAAAATGCTTTTTATAGAAAGGCCTGCTTTGAAAGGCAGAATTGTGTTTGAGTGTCTTAAGTTTTCATGCATGTTTGGAATTCTGACTGCAATGGGTCAACCACTACATTATTTATGGGGCTGATGGGTTGGTTGTATGACTGTCTGGCCAAACTATCCCTCTCTGCCTTCTGCCCTCTACAGTTGACTCACTGGTCAGAGGTGGTAACTTTCAGAGAGAAAGGCCTGTTTCAGTTAAGATTTTATGAAGACTCCAGAGAAAAATGTGACAAAAGAAAGGAAAAGCAATAATCTAGTTTACAACTAGTTACTTATAAACAGAGATCGAAAGCCTTCAAGTCTGTGCTTAGCATGTGTTTCTTGAGTTTCACAACCATTAAAGTCCCTGCTTTGAGATTTTTTGATAATAAAATTAACTGAAGATTAATCAATACAAGGCATTTAAAAACAAGCCAATAAGTCAGTATAAGTTAATTACATATTTATGCATTTTGAAAGCAGATACCCTGAAACACTGACACTGATGGAGCAACACCAAAAATTCTGCTTTGAAATAGAATAGATAGTTAATGTACATGCTTGCTAGGGGAAATGGTGGTATTCACTTCTGTGAAAGTAAAGTAATAGACCTTGCAGGATTTTTTTTTCTTTATGTCATACATCTTAATAACTCTCTAGGAATTTTCCTCAAAGATTTATACATTAAAAACATTCTTTCTGAAATCTGTGACCTTCATAAGTAGTAAATAGTGTGATTTTTTTTAAGTTATAACTGAATTCTTTTTCTGTTAATTTCTACAGCTGCATCAGTGTTAGATTCTAGCCAAGATATCCAGTTAGTTAAACATAGAGTGGCTTTGGAGAAAAGAGTGGTTTTCCCATCCAAGCCAGAAACTTTAATTTATTTTGTCCCCAGTCACAGACTGGAAGTTTAGAGGAGCAAGGTCAGATCATGCTCAGAGCAGAAATAGACAATTATAAAGTAATCTTGCCTAATTCCTTCATTTTATTGTTGAGACTGAGATGTGAGCTTCACAGAGACCCTGAGGTTAGAACCAACTATGACTGATGACCAGTTGAACTCTTCCTTTTTTGTCAGGGAAGGAAGCTCTTCTGAAGAATTTCAGGAACAATACTGGAACCCTAGATTTTAGTTAGTCCCAAGTTCTGCCAATAACTGCCTATGTTAATGCTGGGCAAGGTGGTTGACCTCTGGGCCTCTGCTGAGGTCAGTGGTTTCCATTGCAGATTTCTGAAATTAGGGGTAAGGACATTTAAAAGAGCAAAAACTATTTATTATTTACTATCTTTTTGTAAAACCAAAAGCATTTCTTAACTAAGTACAGCCCTTTGAATTGAATACATACTCACTTTTCTTCATGGCTTGCTGAGCAAGTTGATAATCCTGATGGGGTTTTATGAACATGTCTCTACACCGATCACTTCCTCATTTGACTTTAATCTGTGAACTTCATCTGTGGCCAGTAGCTCTCCATTCTTTGGGAACCACGGGACGCATTTGTTTCTGGAGTTCGTTCAGCTCAGAGTTTCTAATTCTAATATGAAGAAAAATGCACTTATATCTGGGAACGAAAACCACTGAATGGTGTTGCCTGCCTGTGTAGTAAGGCTTTCAATGCTATGTGTATAGCTCCCTCAGCGACTGGGAGAACTCAGGTGTGATTGTAGCATGACACGTGTCTTCATGTCTGGATTTCCTGATAAAAGTAAAAGATCCGTGGGCAGCAAAAACAGGACTTACTTACTCTGTAGTGTTTCTTTGGTTTGCTCTGTAGTGTTGCTTAAAGATCATTTGGACCATTATGTCTGGGCCTGAGTTTTGACAATTTCTTCATCTGTTTATAGTAGTGATAATAGTTGTCAAGAATTTAGAATGTTGGGGGTGAGTGTTATAATTCTGGGCCTTAGTTACTGTAACCTAGCAATTATAATACAGAATCTACATAACATAGGATTAATTAAATAACATAAATTTCAGGTCCCATATAGACATTAGAGAAAAAGCTAAGAATTTACTTTTAGTTTTCAGGTGAAACTTCTGATAGCAGAGTCTAATACTAAATGTTTTAATTTTTTTCTCCCTAGGATAAACCAGAAACATGGGAAAACCAATGGAAATGTTTTAAAGTGCTTCTCTTTAATCACTTTTGTATCCAGCTTCCGTTGATTTGTGGAACTTATTATTTTACAGAGTATTTCAGTATTCCCTATGATTGGGAAACAATGCCAAGATGGTATGTAGATAAAGATTTGATTTTTATACTCAGTTATGGTTTATCATCCAATTAAAATATCCTTAGTATTACCTTCTTTCTTCATTTGGTTAATGTTTGTTCTTAACTTTGAAGTAAATAAAATATAGAAAACTATAGTAGAAACTTGAAATGTTCCCATTTTTATGTGTTTCTATATTTTAATATCTTCATTGGAGAGTGAGTTTCTCAACATCAGAAGTTTCCATGGCATCCTTTATATGATTATGTACAGGATACAGAGGCTTATATCAAGAAAAAATATATTTTAAGTCTAAAACAAATGAAAAAAATTTTGTAAAGTTTATAAAAATTGTGTCCATATAGATACACACACATATATATATTATCTGAGCATAAATATTTATGTTCAAATAATTTTTGTATTCTAGCTTTCTGTTCTGACTAAACCTGAATACAGATGTACAATATATAAATATGTGCTTTTCCTATTACTGTATATGCAACATATAAGAGAATTTGTGTATTTGTTCCTATATAAATAAATATTTTTTGCCCATTGCACTTACATGCTTTTCTTTGGCAGAAGAAAGTTATTTTACTATTAAGAGTAGTAAGTCCTTTATCAGTGTTACTCTTTGCCTAGAAATTTTGAGTTTTGTTTCGTAGCTCTGATTTTATAACTTTTTTTTAAAATTTAATTAGAATTGGTATGGTGGTCATACCACCTCTCTAACCCTTTAACCACCTCTTTAACCCTTCTTCAGGTGGTATCATATATCTAGCTTGTATCTATGTGTATTGTTTTGAGAATTTTTTGATCAATATAACCAGTTAAATCAAGATAGTATTTGATTTTATGCAGTGTCTAGCAGTGATCCTAGGTAAAAGTCTAGATTGTTTTAGTAAGTTATTTTATCCTCATTATGGTGTTTTCATCTTAAAGGTACATGCTTTTGGCAAGATGTTTTGGCTGTGCAGTGATCGAGGATACTTGGCACTATTTCTTACATAGGCTTTTACATCACAAAAGAATATATAAATATATTCATAAAATTCATCATGAGTTTCAGGTATGTTAGAATTACCTTTAATATATATTTTACTCTTTGAAGCAAAAATGTTATTTTTTTAAAGAATCTGAACTTAAAATTGTCGGTGATGTCTTTATTTCATTTTCCTTTGGCATGATTGTTTAGAATACACACACATAAACATGAACACAAAGCTAGTTCTACAGATTTTTTCTAGTATCCTAATTTCGTGGTAGATTGAGGCCTGAAAGAAAAATATTCATTTTTGTATTTTGGTTCAGAGCACTGTACTCACACAGCTGGGTACCTGGCAGTTTGATTGAGGCTCTAATGCTGTTATGATCATTTAAGTGAGACCCCAAAACAACAAACCTTGAATCATTAAATTTTTAAGACACTTTTCAACTTAGCTTTAATGCTTTTCTACCTCATTGCTAACTTCTTCCCACAAAACAGGGATTTTTTTTTAAATTTAATCAGAACTGCTTGCTTATTAGCTTTGTCAGATTTGTTTCATTGGTATGTTCTGCACTGATCCTGATTACCTGATAATGATAAATCAAATATCTCTTTCTTGGCAGAACAAATTCAGGTGCATAAACCAAATGTAGAATTCAAGCCAGTTGTTTTAATGCCTTTATCTCAAACCATTAAAATAGATCATATTAAAGACATCCCTAGGCCTTTTAATATTTGGTAAAAACAGAGAGATATCTTTATTGAGAATTACTGTTAATGTTTATATAGGTATGACTAGATATACAGTTCACCCTTAATATCCATGGGTTCTGAATCCATGAATTCAACCAACTGAATATGCATATCCACTGGAAACCCTCATTGAAAATATTTGGGAAAAAAAATTTCAGAAACTTCCTAAAGGCAAAACTTGAATTTGCCTTGAATGGGCAACTGTTTACATAACATTTAAATTGTGTTCACAACAATTACACAATTACATAGCATTTATATTGTATTAGGTTTTGTAAGTAATCTGTAGGTGATGTATATGGGAGGATGTGCATAAGTTAAGTGCAAATACTGCCTTTTTATTAAAATTTGGTGTCCATGGGGGTCCTTGAACCAATCCCTTTAGAATACTGAGGGATGACTGTATTAACATAACATAAAGAAGGGATATAGTTTTATAAAATGATATGCACAAATAAATTTAAAATACGTGTATCTATTAGGGTTCTTCCAAGAATCAATGGAGATATATACACACAGATTTATTTTAAGGAACTGGCTCATGCAATTGTGGGGGCTGGCAAATCTGAAATCTATAGGGCAGCTAACTGGAAATGCAGGAAAGACTTGATGTTGCAGGCCTGAATCTGAATTCCTATGGGCAGTAGGCTGGAAAGCACAGGTTTTCTGTAGTCTTGAGTGTTCCTTCTTTCCTTGGGAAGCTCAGTCTTTGCTTTTAAAGCCTTTAGCTGATTGAATGAAGCCCACCTGCATTATGGAGGATCCTCTTTACCAATTTAAATATTAAATATTGATAACATCTAAAATAGACCTTCACACCAAATCTAGACTGGTGTTTGACCAAGCAACTGGACACCATGGCCTAGATAAGTTCATTCATAAAATTAATCATCACAATATATTAAGCAATTCTTACTTATTTTAGGCTCCATTTGGAATGGAAGCTGAATATGCACATCCTCTGGAAACCATAATTCTTGGAACTGGATTTTTCATTGGAATCATGCTTTTATGTGATCATGTTGTTCTTCTTTGGGCTTGGGTGGCCGTTCGTTTGATGGAGACTATTGATGTCCATAGGTAAGGTTTGGTTTCTATTCAGGTAGAAGGTATCATAAAATATCCTTTCTTCATGGTCATAGATTATCTTTTTTAATTTAGATGTAATTGACATATTGTGTTTTAGGTATACAGTGTAATGGTTTGATATATATATTGCTGATCAGTCTTTATACATTGTTACAATTTTTTTTGTGTGTGTGATGAGAACTTTTAAGATTTACTCTCTTTGCAACTTTCAAATTCACAGGACTGTTGACTTCAGCCTCTATGCTATTCATTACATGCCCAAGGCTTAGTCATCTTACAACTGGAAGTTCATACCTTTGACCACTTTCACCCATTTTACACACTCGTAGTCATTGTCATAGATTATCTTTTCTAAGTAGACTAATAGTAGGAAAAGTTATACCTTGTTAATGTTACTGTTTTTAAGAAAACAGGAGAATATAATCGTTGGGGAAAAGTTCAAATAACAGACTTTTTTTTGCATTCTTGTCTATAGTTGTTGTCATTTTTATGGTGAGACTATATTCATGTATTATTTGGGAAAACAAAACGAAATTTTGGAAGTGGCTGCAAAACTGCCCTCCAAAGGGCCCCTCTTTACATTCCCAGAAGGAGCCTGCAAGAATGCTTTCCCTGCTTCTGATAACCTTTTCCAGCCTGGACATGACAATCTCATTAATCTTGGTTATTAGGAGAGCAGAGAACCTTCAGAGTTGTGATCTGTATTACCCAGGGACTGGTGAGGCTGCACACCTGTGTGCTTGTTGACAAGTTATTTTTTTCTTTGAATTAGCATTTTATATCACTTGCCTACTTTTTGTTAGGTTATATGTTTTATAACCTATTATGAAAAAGCGAAAGTGTTAGTCACTCTTTTGTGTCCTACTCTTTGTGACCCCATGGTGTGTAGCCCATCAGTCTCTTTGGTCCATGAAATTCTCCAGGAAAGAATACTGAGGGATGGAGTGGGTAGCCATTCCCTTCTCAAGGGAATCTTCCCAACACAGAGATTGAACCCAGGTCTCTGTATTGCAGGCAGATTCTTTACCACCTGAGCCACCAAGGAGACTTAAAACATTTTGGTTCACATGTAAGCTTTGTTCAGTTCAGTTCAGTCTCTCAGTCATGTCTGACTCTTTGCAACCCCGTGGACTGCAGCACTCCAGGCTTCCCTGTCCATCAGCAACTCCTGGAGCTTGCTCAAACTCATGTCCATCGAGTCGATGATGCCATCCAACCATCTCATCCTCTGTTATCCCCTTCTCCTACCTTCAATCTTTGCCAGCATCAGGGTCTTTTCTACGGAGTCAGTTCTTGAATCAGGTGGCCAAAGTATTGGAGCTTCAGCATCAGTCCTTCCATTGAATATTCAGGACTGATTTCTTTTAAGATTGACTGGTTTGATCTCCTTGTAGTCTAAGGGATTCTCAAGAGTCTTCTCCAACACCTTAGTTCAAAAGCATCAGTTCTTCAGCGCTCAGCTTTCTTTATGGTCCAACACTCATATCCATACATAACTACTGGAAAAATCATAGCTTTGACTGGGTGGACCTTAGTAATGACTCTGCTTTTTAATATGCCGTCTAGCTTTGTCATAGCTTTTCTTCCAAGGACCAAGCATCTTTTAATTTCATGGTTGTTAAAATTAGAAAGTAGGTAACTTTGTTACATATGTTGTAAATATTTCTCTCCCATCTGTCATTTCAATTTTAATTCTTGATGGTTCTTTTGCAGTACTGAAGTTTTAAATTTTTATATAGTAAAATCTATCAGTTTTTTTTTTTTTCCTGGCTTTTGGATTTCATGCCTTGCTTGAAAAGCAAGTTTAATGTTCCTGAAACATTGTTGAAAGAAATATATTTGTGATTTTAATAAAAAATTTGGTTAAATAGTGTAATTCAGGCCAGCAATTATTTTATTCTTCTGTAATGACCCTAAACCTAACCCTTACTTGAAAAAAAAAAACTGAAATATCCAGTCGTCACCAAATAGAACACTTCTGTACATTTCTGCCCACCACTGACAAATATTATGTGCATATTTCACATGCTTCCTTTGTATTGATTAGAAGGCATTTTTTGGTCAATTATTTCTATCTAATTCCTTTTCAAATGCCTAATATAATACCCTAATAAATTATTTAAACATGATTATATATTTTTTGAATTTTGGGGGGAGCTTTTATTTCATCTGTGAAAACGGAATATGAAATTCTAGAAATTATTTCTGAATCATTAAAATAGCAAAATTAATGCTTCTAATCTTAGGCAGAGAAGTGGTAGATCATGTGTCCTTCTTTCTTTCTTTCCATTGCTCCTATTTCCTTCCTTCACAGCCTGCTCAAGGGAGGGAAGGATTGGGGTCATTCAGACTGGTATAATTGTAGATACCAGATTTTAGACTTCAGTTAGAAATAAAGACAGGTACTCTAAAAAGAAATTGCAAAACAGTAATCCTCAGATTTAACCTTTGTAATGCTTGGTACTAATTTTGTATAACTTTTTCTAAAAGACATACATAGTATTATGGGTGTTACAAACTTTGGTAAGCAAATTCCTCTCAAACAAAAAAAATTCATGAAAATCTGTGTCTAATTCATTACTATAATCTCCTGATTATAATATTAAATTCTATAAATTGTTCAAGTTTTTCTTTAATTATTGGAAGTGGTTTCTAGGGTATGTACCATTTGCTGTGAACTTTAACATGTCAGAAATAAGTGACTTAGGTACAGTGGAATGTTATTTGAATGGTTAACAAGCATATTATGGTCAATGAACAAGTTGATTATTGATGGTATATTTACTTAATAATCTTTATCATTTTCATTTCAGTGGTTATGACATTCCTCTCAACCCTTTAAATCTCATTCCTTTTTATGCTGGTTCTCGGCATCATGATTTCCACCACATGAACTTCATTGGAAACTATGCTTCAACATTTACATGGTGGGACAGAATTTTTGGAACAGACTCTCAATTTAATGCCTACAATGAAAAGATGAAGAAAGTTGTGAAAAAGACTGAATAAGCATTTCATATAAACCTTCCGGAAAATATGCATTTCCTGAATTGAAGCTAGTAGCTAATATTGCTTCTGGGGAGCAGAAATATACATGACTTGGCCACTAAGTGATTAAAAAGAATATTAACAACTTTTAATTTGCTAGTGGGAGCTTTCATATATTTAAATTCAGTTTTCCTGAGGAAGTTTTAAGGGCCATTTTGCTAATCTTACAAGAAGGATTTAAGTAATGGAAGCAGTATTAATTGAAGTCTTTCCCCCAACATTGTACCATAGGCCTGAAGCCAAAATTGGTCTTTAAACCTTTTAAATATATAGTGGCCATTTCAGGAACTGTTGGTAGTGTTGTTGGCCTCCTGTTGAACTTTAAATACCTTTTTGGATTTTGGATAAAAATCAAATGCCATGGATTGAACTATACCAGTCTGTACAATATGAGTGAGTGCTGAATCCAGAATAGCCAGTGCCAGGAATTTCTTACCTAGAGCTGACCAGTTTGAAATGAATCTTTGGGAAGTCCTTTTTGATTACAATGTNTTTAAATACCTTTTTGGAATTTGGATAAAAATCAAATGCCATGGATTGAACTATACCAGTCTGTACAATATGAGTGAGTGCTGAATCCAGAATAGCCAGTGCCAGGAATTTCTTACCTAGAGCTGACCAGTTTGAAATGAATCTTTGGGAAGTCCTTTTTGATTACAATGTACCACTGTTATCTATAAATTAAGGCATTTATGAATTGATGTGATGTAAGACTATTTTAGTCTAAAGGTTTTCAAGTTACTTGAACTTTTTTAAAAAATTGAGCTTTATTTCTGCTATTTACCCTTTTATTTTTGTATATCAAGTTTTCTTTGTACTTAAAGCAGTGTCCTGAAACTGTGTACTAACTTGCTGTATTTGCACTTGGAGCTCTTGAAATAAATGTGATTTTGTTTGATTATTCCATTTCCAATTTAAAACATCATTTTTCACCTTTTATTTATTCTTATCAGGAAAAGTATAAAAATCACTAAATTATTGTTTTGTAACAAAAGGAATAGTTTTATCTTTTTAAATGCTTCATTTCTTAAACTTTTTGACAGTTTCAACATGTATTTATCAGGCTATTGTGGGAAATTCTGTTGACCTAATAAAATGGAGGATATTGAAACAGCTCTTTACTCCATTTAGAAGAAATACAGATGGAAGAATAGAGTCAAACTTTATAGGGCTGACTTAATTTCAAGTAGGTAGCCCAGTGGAAAAAAATCCACCTGCCAGTGCAGGAGACATGGGTTCAATCCCTGGGTTGGAGACATCCCCAGGAAAAGGAAATGGCAGCTCATTCCCCTACTCTTGCCTGAGAAATCCCATGGACAGAATAGTGAAGTGGGTTACAGTCCATGGGGTCGCAAAGTCACATGACTGATCACACATGCACCGTTTTTTTTTTTTTT
>SJYV01015686.1:0-24463 GCA_006410875.1 Neotragus pygmaeus | reverse complement strand
GCAGCAAGTATTGGCTCAACAATGAAACCCTTAATCAGTCCTATTTTAATGATTTTGACTCCTTGGAAGGCACTACATTCCTAGGATGTTTAAAGCTTCCTGTGCCTCTCGCCATCGGGAGGCTGTAAACAATCACATGCATAGCTGTAAGAGTCCGGATAAACCTGTCAGGAAGGCTAGAAAGCCATCAGAGGGGTTTTTGGATAGAAACACTCTTATTATGCCCAGGAGACTTATTATCTAAAAGCTCTAAATTAACTTTATTCCAGAAAAAGGTGGTGGGGGGACAGCCCCCTGTTAATGTCAGAGGAATTGATGAAAGACATAATGTACNTCAGAGGGGTTTTTGGATAGAAACACTCTTATTATGCCCAGGAGACTTATTATCTAAAAGCTCTAAATTAACTTTATTCCAGAAAAAGGTGGTGGGGGGACAGCCCCCTGTTAATGTCAGAGGAATTGATGAAAGACATAATGTACTAAGACAGACAAATTCTGATTTTGGGGTAGATGCTCAAGTAGGTCTAGGGAGGTTCCCTCCAGATCCAACCCAACTTTGCCTGTCAGGTCTCTTCCTCATGATCTTTGCCATGGGTGGGATTCCTCGTGCTGGCTCCTGGCACACCTGACTTCACATTCCAGGATGTCTGGCTCTAGGTAAGTGGTAGTGATCACACCTTCGTGATTATCTGGGTCATGAAGATCTTTTTTGTACAGTTCTATTGTGTATTCTTGCCACCTATTCTTAATAACTTCTGATCCTCTTAGGTCCATACCATTTCTCTCTTTTATTGAACCCATCTTTGCATGAAATGATCCCTTGGTATCTCTAATTATTATTATTATTTTTTTGAAAATGAGTTTGTCTTATGTATTGAGATGCTCCTATGTTGGGTGCATATATATTAACTGTTATGTCTTCTTCTTGGATTGATCCCTTGATCATTATGTAGTGCTCTTCCTTGTCGTTTGTAGTACTCTTACTTTAAGGTCTATGTATTCTGATATGAGGATTGTTACTCCAGCTTTCTTTTGCTTCCCATTTGCATGGAATATACTTTTCCATCCTCTCACTGTCAGTCTATATGTGTCTTTAGGTCTGACGTGTGTTTCTTATAGACAAAATAATTGATACATGTTTTTGTATCCATTCAGCCAAGTTGTGCTTTTTGATTGGAGCATTTAATCCATTTACATTTAAGGTAATTATTGATATGCATGTTTCTATTATAATTATCTTAATTGACTTGGGTTGATTTTGTAGACCTTTTTTCTTCTTTTATATTTCTTGACTATATAGGTACCCTTAAGATTTGTTGTAAAGCTAATTTGGTCGTACTGAATTGTCTTAATTTCTGCTTCTCTGAACTGAGTTTGATTTCTGCATCAATATTGCAAGAGATGCTTACTGGGAACAGTAATCTTGGTGGTAGATTTTTCCCTTTCTGTGCTTTAAATATATTCTGCCATTCGCTTCTGATCTGCAGGGTTTATGATGAAAGAACAGCTCTTATGTGTATAGGTTTTCCCTTGTATGTTACTTGTTGCTTCTCCCTTGCTGTTTTTAATATTCCTTCTTTGAGTTTAGTCTTTGTTAGTGTTATTATTGTGTTTTATCATGTTTCTTCTTTGGAGTATACTCTATGGGGCTCTTTGTGCCTGTTTGATTTGATTGAGCATTTCCTTTTCCATGCTGGGTAAATTTTCAGCTACAATCTCTTCCAAAATTTCCTCAAACCCTTTCCTTTTTTCTCTTCTTCTGGGTCCCATAATATTCAATTTTTGGTATATTTAACATCATTCCAGGGGTTTCTGAGACTATCCACTATTTTCATTTCATATTCTTTATTTTGGTCTTCAGTAGTTATATCCACTATTTTATCTTCAAGCTCACTAATTCGTTCTGCTTCAGATAGTCTGCTATTGGTTGCTTTTAGAGTATATTTAATTTAAGTAATTTTGTTGTCTCTGTATGTTTGTGCTTTAATTCACCTAGGGCTTTATTCATTGATTCTTTCATTTTCTCCATTTTGTTTTCAAGGGTTTTGATCACCTTTACTATCATTTTGCTGAATTATTTTTCAGATATTTTGTCTATTTCCCCTGTATTAATGTGGACTTCTGTGTTTCTAGCTTGTTCCATCATTTGTGTAGTATTTCTCAGCCTTTTTTTTTTTAAGTGTTTATGTTTAATGTCTCTATCTCCCAGCCTTCAAGGCTGAATTCTTTCTTCCTTTTTGTTTCTGCCTTCCGAAACTTTGTTCAGGGCTTTGCATATGGTGTACAGGGTGAGATATGTGCTGAGTCTTCTTTTCATGTTTCTATTTACCCTGATTGGCAAGGGTGAGGCAGGTGGAAATCCTGTCTGCTGATGACTGAGTTTTTATGCTTGT
This sequence comes from Neotragus pygmaeus, assembly GCA_006410875.1. Taxonomy (NCBI): domain Eukaryota; kingdom Metazoa; phylum Chordata; class Mammalia; order Artiodactyla; family Bovidae; genus Neotragus; species Neotragus pygmaeus. The sequence goes on along the minus strand of SJYV01015686.1, from coordinate 22,070 downwards.
TTTGTTTCTTGGATGAGATATTCTTCACAGGGAGCTACTGTTTGTTGGGTGATGCTGGGTTACCTTTGTGTGACTTTTCACTATTTCAGTCTCTAGGGTGAGTTCTCGAGTAGTCTAAAATTTGGAGTTCCAAGCAGTTTAAGAGCAAATGCATTTAGTGCAGTATCACAGCCTGAAGCAGGGTTTTCAGACTGGAAACTAGAAACCTAAGGAGAGCTACATGAACACTGAGAGAAGGAGAGGGGAATAGAAAATTTTTTCTGGTAAGTTGCCCAGAAATAAGTCATCTTCAAGGTGAATCAAGAGACCATATAGGAGGAAAGTGAATGGATTCTCAATTACTCCATCTAAGTATCATAGAGGGATTTTAGATATCAAAAACTTCAGAACTGTGAAAGGTGAGAGACAACAGAATTAAACTCGGAATAATGGAGCTGTAAGGCAAGGTTGAAGGAGACACATTCTTCCTGCCATGTGATCCATCTGAGTTAAATTAGAGACATGAGGATGACAGGTGAGTTTGGAGAGCTGGGGGGGGTGTTTAAATGCCTCATTTCTCCCACAAAATCATCTGAGTCGCTCTGCATCCTCCCCTAGAGGTATCAGAATGGGGCTTTGTGATGCCAACACTCATCCAGGGCCCCCATTGATTGGGGAATGAGTTGCTGACCTCATAAAGGATAAAGGTATGACCCCTTATGGAGAAGTAGGTATAGGGGTGCTCAGGGTCTCTGGAGTGGACCACTATGAGTTTTCAAAATGAATAAGATGACTAGGAAGCCACAAGGCTCTACAGCTGTTTGGGAACAGTCGACTCCAGATATCCAGGAGGAAAATATGAAGATCTGCTCTGCATTGAAGTCCAAAAGAAGTGTCAAGGTGAGATGAACCCATCAAAACTCCTGTCTGTTGACACTGCCCCTTAGGATCACCCAACCCCATCCTTGCTCACATATCCCTTCTCTAAGCCTACCCCTTCTCCTCAAGCCTTCAATTCAAAACATCATCACCCTCTTCCCCAAATCATTGTCATTTCTTGCTTCTCTCATTTTCTACAGGTGGCTAGGGTAACTGTGAGGATGAATAAGCAAATTAAACCAAAACAAACTGACCAGGAAATCTACTCAAAAATCTCCTATCTAGAGAAACTTAAAAAAATCAAAGGCTTAAAGCTCTGTAGCCATGGTTAAAAGGTGAATAAAGAGCTGAACCAGAACAAGCTGAAGGAGGTCCCAGAGACAGTGGAGAACCTTGCTTCCTATCTAGACCAGTGGGCAGCCAGTCACTTCAGAACATGGCTAGCGAACTCAGAAATCTTCAGGTGTCTCACTGATAACAACTGGGTGACAGTACAGCCATTGGATCTTATACCAAGAGCATACATTAATAATGAAAGTGAGTGAGTGAAAGTGAAATTGCTCAGTAGTGCCTGATTCTTAGCGAGCCCATGGACTGAAGCCTACTAGGCTCCTCCATCCATGGGATTTTCCAGGCAAGAGTACTGGAGTGGGTTGTCATTGCCTTCTTTGATTGAACAGTAAATAAATTCAACCTGAAGTATAATTAGTTGTATCTCTCAGTTCTCTGATACTGGGAGATGGAGAGGGCAGGGAAGGGATTAATGTATGAAGAATGAGCCAGATAGGTCCTGGTGAGTTGAAGATGAGACCAGAAAGTCCAGGTAGGCAGCAAGTAGTGGGAAGAACTTAGACTGAGCCCCAAAGATACACTTACATGGGTGAAGAGGAAAAGTACTTGAGATTTCTGTCTGAGTGCAGAGGTGGGAACTTAGCTAGGAAGGCTTTTTATGTGGGGGTTGAAGTGCCACTTACTAAAAAGTGTAGTAGTTGCCTCTAGACCACCTACCTCATAGAAGTGTTTATTGCACCTTAAAATATGATGTCAGCAAATAACAGCCTCAAAAACTCAATCTTCCTTTCTAAAAGGTAATCCTTAGAAGCCATATATATATATATAATTGTTTTTTTCAGTATGGCAATTTCTCAAAAAGCTAAAAATGGAATAGCACATGACCTATCAATTTCATTATTGGATAAATATTAAAACAAACACACACATTAATTTAACAGGCACACGTACCCCAATGTCGCCTAAGTCACACAATTCACCAAGACACAAATGAATGATGAGGATGTGGCATATGTGTAACATGGGACAATTGTTCAATCACTAAGTCATGTACCCCTCCTTGCAACACCGTGCACTCTACCCTCCAGCCTCCTCTGCCAATGGAATTATCCAGGCAAGAATATTCCAATGGGTTACCATTTCCTTTTCTAAGCGATCTTCCTTACCTAGGGATTGAACCCACGTCTCCTGATAGACAGACAGATTATTTGCCACAGAGCCACCAAAAGACCTTTGGAATATTACTCAGCCATAAAAAGAAAAACATATTGCCGTTTGCAAAAACATGAAAAGTGTAATAATAAGAAGCTCAGATAGAAATGATATCTGTCATTGATATATCACTTATTGAATCTAAAAATAACAGAAGTAGAGAATTTAACAAAATGTCGGCTCACAGAAATAGAAAACAATCTCCTGGTTACTAGCAGGGAGTGGGAAGGGAAGGGACAATACAGAAGTGGGGGACTGTATTAGGTGTAAGATGTATGCTACAACATGAAGAATAGAGCCAGCAATTTGTAGTAAGCATAAATGGAAAGCTTGGCTTGAAGAATTTTGAGGACTACTTTACTAGTGTATGAGATAAGTGCAATTGTGCGGTAGTTTGAGCATTCTTTGGCATTGCCTGTCTTTGGGACTGGATTGAAAAGATAACTCTCACAGTTCCGTGGCCATTGCTGAGTTTTCCAAATTTTATGACATATTGAGCACTGCACTTTCATAGCATTATCATTTAGGTTTTGAAATGGCACAAGTAAAATTCCATCACCTCCACTAGCTTTGTTCATAGTGATGCTTTCTAAGGCCCACTTGACTTCACATTCTTGAATGTCTGGCTCTAGGTGAGCTATCACAACAACGTGATTATCCAGGTCGTGAAAATCTCTCTCTCTCTCTCTCTCTCTTTTTCTTTGTGATTTTTTTTTTAATTTTAAAGTGTTTATTTTTATTTTATTTTGCTTTACAATACTATATTTCTTTTGCCATACATTAACATGATTCAGCCATGGATGTACATAAGTTACCAAAAGAAAAACACTGATAGAGTGTACTAACAACATATAAATGGAACTTAGATCTTTTTTGAACAGTTCTTCTGTGTATACTTATCACTTCTTTTTAATCTCTTCTGCTTCTATTAGGTCCATAACATTTCTGTCCTTTATTAAGCCCATCTTCACATGAAATTTTGCCTTTATATCTTTACTTTTCTTGAAGAGTTCTCTAGTCTTTCCGATTATGTTGTTTTCCTCTGTTTCTTTGCACTGACCACTGAGGAAAGCATTCTTTCTCCTTGATACTGTTTGGAACTCTGCACTAAAATTGGCATGTCCTTTCTTTTTTCTTCTATTCTTTTCAGAGCTATTTGTAAGGCCTCCTCAGACAGTCATTTTGCTTAGTTGCCTTTCCATTTCTTGAGTATGGTCTTGATCCCTGTCTCCTGTACAAAGGATTGAACCTCCATCCACAATCCATCAGGCACTCTGTCTATCGGATCTAATCCCTTAAATCTATTTCTCATTTCCAATGTAGAATCATGAGCTTTGAATTAGTTCATACATGAGTGGTCTAGTGGTTTTCCCTATTTTCTATTTAAGTATGAATTTGCCAATAAGGAGTTTCTGATCTGAGCCATAGTCAGCTCCTGGTCCTGTTTTTGCTGACTGTATGGACCTTCTCCACCTTTTGCTGCAAAAAAAGCAATCACTTTGATTTCAGTGTTGACCATCTATGGTGATGTCCCTTTGTAGTCTTCTCTTGTAGCATTGTAAAACGGTACTTGCTATGACCAGCAAGCACTTGGAAAAAGCCTATTCACATTTGCCCTGCTCCTTCTGTACTCCAAGGCCCAATTTCCCTGTTATTTCAGGTGTTTCTTGACATCTTACTATTCCATCCCAGTCACCTATAATGAAAAGGACATCTTTTTTGTGTGTTAGTTCTAGAAAGTTGAACCGTTCAACTTTAGCTTCTTCAACATTATTTGTCAGGGCATAGACTTGGGGTACCATGATATTGAATAGTTTGCCTTGGAAAGGAACAGATCATTCTGTCATTTTTGAGATTGCATCCGAATAGTACATTTCATTCTCTTTTGTTGTCTCTGATGGCTACTTCATTTCTTCTAAGGGATTCTCACCCACTGTAGTAGATATAGTGGTCATCTGAGTTTAGTTCACTCATTCCTGACCATTTTATTTTTCCAATTTCTAAAATGTCGATGTTCACTCTTGCCATCTCCTGTTTGACGAATTCCAATTTGTCTTGATTCATCGACGTAACATTTTAGCAACTGCCTGCAATGCGAGAGACCTGGGTTCGATCCCTGGGATAGGAAGATCCCTTGGAGAAGGAAATGACAACCCACTCCAATATTCTTGCCTGGAGAAACCCATGGATGGAAGAGCCCACTGGGCTACGGTCCATGGGGTCGAAAAGACTTGGACACGACTGAGCAACTTCACTTTCACTTACTTTCACTTTCATGCAGTATTGTTCTTCACAGCATTGGACCTTGCTTCTGTCACCAGTCACATTCACAGCTGGATGTTGTTTTTTGCTTTGGCTCCATCTGTTTATTCTTTCTGGAATTATGTCTCCACTGATATCCAGTAGCATACTGGGCACCTACCAACCTGGGGAGTTCATCTTTCATTGTCCTGTCAATTGTTTATACAATTCTTGAGGTTTTCAAGGCAACAATACTGGAGTGCTTTCCCATTCCATTCTCCAGTGGGCCATGTTTTATCAGAACACTCCGCCATGAACTGTCTGACATGGGTGGCCCTACATGGCATGGCTCATAGTTTAATTCAATTAGACAAGGCTGTTGTCCATGTGATTAGATTGGTTAGTTTTCTGTGATTGTGATTTCAATCTGCCTGCCCTCTGATCCCCTTTCTCATTGCCTAAAGTTTTACTTGGCTTTCTCAGACAAATAGATAAAGATGTGGTATCCATTCATCTATTGCCTGATGGACATTCAGGTTGCTTCCATGTCTTGGTGAATTGTGTGCTTCAAGGAACATTGGGGTGCATGTGTCTTTTTAAGTAACACAGTGTAATATATATATATATCCAAGAATTCCATTGCTATGATATGTGTGTATAGGCCCCTGCTTATTTTACATATCCACAGAGAATATCATATGAAATTTCAGGCCTAATAAAGGACAAGCTGGAATAAAGATTATCAGGAAAAATAACAACAACTGAGGTAAGCAGATGACACCACCCTTATAGAAGAAAATGAGGTGGAACTAAAGAGCCTCTTGATGAAAGTGAAAGCAACATAAACCTCAACATTTAAAAAAAGAAAAAAAAAAAAACTACTAAGAACATGGCATCCAGTCCAATCACTTCATGGCAAATAGGTGGGGAAACAATGGAAACAGTCACAAAATTCATTTTCTTGGTCTCCAAAATCTCTGCAGATGGAGACTGTAACCATGAAATTAAAAGACACTTGCTCCTAGGAAGAAAATCTATGATTAAGTTAGACAGCATATTAAAAAGCTGAAACATTACTTTGCTGACAAAGGCCAATCTACTGAAAGGTGTGTCTTTTCCATGCAGTCAAATATGGATGAAAGAAGTCAAGTATGAATGAAAGATATCAAAGACAACATATACAGATGGATAGATATTTCATGTCCCTGGGTAGATAGAATCCTTATTGTGAAAATGACTGTTATCAAATGCAATCTGCAGGTTCATTGCAAGCCCTATCAAATTACCAATGGCTTTTGTTTTTTTTTACAGCAGTAGAACAAAAAATTTCTCAACTCATATGGAAACTCAAAAGACCACAAATAGCCAAAGCAGTCTTGAGAAGGAACAATGGACTGGACAAATCAATCTTTCTGACTTCAGATTATACTACAAAGCTCTGGCACAAAGAAATTATAGTACTGGCACAAAAACAGAAATATAAACCACTGGAAGAAAATAGAATGCTCAGAAACAAACCCATACACTTATGGGTACCTTATATTTGATAAAGGAGGAAAAACTATACAATGGGGAAAAGACAGCCTCTTCAATAAGTGGTGCTGGGAAAAACTGGACAGCTACATGTCGTTGAATGAAATTAGAACACTTACTAACACCAAACACAATATCAACACAAAATGGATTAAATACTTAAATGTAAGACCAGAAACTATAAAACTCTTAGACAAAAACCCAGGCAGAGCACTCAATGACATAAATCAAAGCAAGATCCTCTATGATCCTTAAGATCCTCTAAGATCCATCTTCTAGATTAGTGGAAATAAAACAGAAGCAAAGAAGTGGGACCTGATTAAACTTAAAACGTTTTCACAGCAAAGGTGTCTATAAGAGAGATGAAAAGACAATCCTCAGAATGGGGAGAAAACATTAGCAAATGAAACAATTGAATAAGGATTCACTTCAAAAATATATGAGCAGCTCATACACCTCAATACCAGAAAAAGAAAAAACCCAACTAAAATGTTGGAAAATCAAAAAATGAGAAAAACACATAAACAAACGTTTCTCCAAAGAACACATATAGATGGCTGACACACACATGAAAAGATGCTCAGTATAACTCATTACTGTAGAAATGCATATCAAAACTACCATGAGATATCATCCCACGTGACTTAGTATGCTCATTATCAAAAAGTATACAAACAATAAATGTTGGAGAGACTGTGAATTATTGGGAACACTCTTGAACTGTTGGTGACAATGTAAATTGATACAGCCACTATGAAAGATGATATGGAGATTTCTTAAGACACTAGGAATAAAAACACCACATGGAAATCAAAAACACAGCCCTGAGCAAACCAAAATTGGAAAAGACATGTATCTCATTGTTCAATGCAGCACTGTTTACAATAGGTAGACATGGAAGCAATATAGATGTCCATGGACAGAGGAATGGATATAGTAGTTATGGTACACAATGGAATATTCAGTTCAGTCTCGCAGTGATGTCTGATTCTTTATGATCCCATCGACTATAGGATGCTAGGCTTCCCTGTCCAACACCAACTCCCAGAGCTTCCTAAAACTCATGTGCTTCCAGTTGGTGATGCCATCCAACTGAAAGGTTGTTGTTGAATTATGACACCGGGATTCTTGGCCTCCGGAGGAGAAGAATTCAATCCGGGGCCAGAGACAAGGCTTGATCGCTCAGAGCTTTTTTGTAATAAAGTTTTATTAAAGTATAAAGGAGATAAAGAAAGCTTCTGACATAGATATCAGAAGGGGGCAGAAAGAGTGCCCTCCTGCTAGTCTTTTGCTGGACGTTATATAGTCTGTTAACAAAAGAAAGGAATGTCTTAAAACTTAGAATGGCCCCAGGCCCCTCACCCATAAGATATATTTTGGGATAATCTTGGCTCTAAATGATTTATCTTGGGCCATAAAATGATTAACTTGGATCTTAAAGAAGGGCAGCTCACCACGCAAATAGTTTCATTTACATAGATTAGAGGAACAATATCGATACTGGTCTGTCAAGTAGGTTCTGAGCCCAAAAGTTGGAACCAACTTGAAGACAGAGTTTGGGGTAAATGTATAGTACATTAACATATCTTAAGACAAGTATTTCCATAAGAAAAAGGAAATGGTTAACTTCAAGTGAAACCAGGTGTCATTTTGGCAACACAGAATTTTAAGAGAAACCTCCTTCTAAATTTGTATAGAGTAGGAAAAATTATCACTAGTCTGTTTCCTCCTGCATCTTAAGAGAGATAAAATGTCTGACACTTGCAGGCTTTTTCCTCCGTTTGGAGACCCCTGGCCTTCCTGCCTGTTACCCTCTCACAACCATCTCATTTTCTGTCGTCCCCTTCTCTTCTAGTCTTCAATCTTTCCCAGCATCACGGTCTTTTTCAAATGAGTTAGTTCTTCACATCACCTGGCCAAAGTATCAGAGCTTCCACTTCAGTGTGCATCCTTTCAATGAATATTCACCACTTATTTTTGGAGAATTGACTGGTTTGATCGCCTTGAGTTACAAGGAACTCTCAAGACTCTTCTCAATCACCACAGTTCAAAAGCACAAATTCTTAAGCACTCAGCTTTCTTCATAGTCCCATCTCACACCCATGCATGGCTACTGGAAAAAGTATTATTTTGACTAAATATCCCTTTCTTGGTAGTGTAATGTGTCTGCTCTTTAATATGTTGTCTAGTTTGGCCAAAGTTTTTCTTCCAAGGAGCAAGCTTCTTTTAGTTTCATGGCTGCAGACACCATCTGCAGTGATCTCCCCCCCCCACACACACACACACATACACACACAGCACCACCAATAGAGTCTGTAACAATTTCCATTGTTGACCCATCCATCTATGTGCCAAGAAGTGATGGGACCAGAAGCTATGCTTTTAGATTAATGAATGTTGAGTATTAAAGCAATATTTTCACCCTCCTCTTTCACTTTCACCAAGAGGCTCTTTATCCGTAAGAGTGCTGTCATCTGCATATCTGTGGCTATTGATATTTCTCCCAGATAGCTTTATTGTAAGTTGTGCTCTTTCCACCAACCATTTCACAAAATCTCATTTACTTATACATTCAATAAGCACTGTGATGAAATACAGTCTTGATACACACCTTTCCCAATTTACACTCAGTCTGTTGTTCCATGTCCAGTTCTAACTATTGCACCTTGAACTGCATGCAGCTTTCTTTGAAGGCAGTTCAGATGACTTGATATTCCCAACTCTTTTAGAATTTTCCACCGCTTCTTGTGATCCAAACAGTCAAAGGATTAAACATAGTCAATAATGCAGAAATCAATGTTTGTTTGTTTTTCTGAAACTCTCTTGCTTTCTTGATGATGCAGTGCATATTGGCAATTTGATCTCTGGTTATTCTTGCTTTTCTTAATCCAGCTTGAATATCTGGAAGTTCACATATCACATACTGTTGAAGCTTGTGTTGGTGAATTTTGAGCATCACTTAGCTAGCATGTGAGATGAGTAAAATTTTGCGCATTATTTGGCATTGCCTTATTTTGGGGTTGGAATGAAAATCGATTATTTCCAGTCCTGTGGCAACTGCTGAGTTTTCCAAATTCCCTGGGATATTGAGTGCAGCACTTTCACAACATCCTCTTTTAGGATTTGAAATAGCTCAACGGAAATTCCATCACATCCACTAGCTTCGTTCATAGTGATTATTTTAAGCCCTCTTGTATTTGCATTCCAGGATCTCTTGCCCTAGGTGAGTGATCATAGCTCCACCCATGGTTTTTCAAGCACTCTATCATATCTATTTGCCACTTCCACTGCATATTCAAAATGGATTCGATTTAGTTCCTTCCTGAATGATCGAGTGGTTTCCCCTACTTTCCTCAATTTAAGTGTGAATTTGGCAATAAGGTGTTCAGTGCATCAGTTCAGTTCAGTCGCTCAGTCTGACTCTTTGTGAATCCATGAACCACAGCTCACTGGGACTTCCTGTCCATCTTCAACTCCCAGAGTTTACCCAAACTTATGTCCATTGAGTTGGTGATGCCATCCGACCATCTCATCCTCTATCATCCCCTTTCCTTCCAGCCCTCAATCTTTCCCAGCATCAGGTTCTTTTCATAAATATTTACAATTATGTCTTCCTCTTGGATTAATCCCTTGATAACTATGTAGTGCCCTTCCTTATATCTTGAAGTATTACTTTTAGATCTGTTTTGTCTGATATGAGGACTCCTGTTCCAGCTTTCCTTGACTTTGCATTTGCATAGAATATATCTTTCCATCCTCTCATCTTCAGTCCATATGTGTATTTACATGTGAACTTGGTTTCTTGTAGACAGCAAACATATGGGTTTTTTTATCCCATATATTTATCTTGTTTTTTTATCCTTTCAATCTGTGTCTTTTGGTTGGAGCATTTATTCTGATTACATTTAAAGTAATTATGAATCTACTAACCATATTTTTTACAAAATGAGAACAAATAATTTCACAGTTTGTATCAAAGTGCAAAAAAAAAAAAAAAAAACACACACACCTCAAAAAGCCAAATTAATCTTAAGGAAAAAAAAAAATGGAACTGGAGGACTCAACCTGCCTGAGTTCAGACTAATCTACAAAGCTAAAATCATCAAACCAGTATGGTACTGGCACAAAGACAGAAATATAGATAAATGGAGCATAATAGAAAGTCCCAAGATAAATGCACACTTCCATGGATGCATTATATTTGACAAAGCAGGCAAGAACATATAATGGAGAAAAGGCAATCTATTTCACAAGTGGTGCTAGGAATACAGGGCAACCACTTGTGAACCAAAAAATAGAAAACTCCTAAAGGATAATATAGGAAAAAAGCCTCTGACATAAATTGCAGCAGGATCCTTTATCACTCAAATCCCAGAATAATGAAATAAAAGTAAATATAAACAAAAATGACCTAATTGAATTTGAAAGCTTCTGCACAATGTAAGAAACTATAAGCAAGCTGAAAAGACAGCCTTAAGAATAGGAGAAAATAATAGCAAATGAATTAATCTCAAAAAATATATAAGCATACTATGCAACTAAATAATTGAAAATAAATGACCCAATCAAAAATGGGCCAAAGAACTAAACAGATATTTCTCCAGAGAGGACATACAGATGACTAACAACCACATCAAAAGATGCTCAACATCACTCATTATCCGAGAAATGCAAATCAAAGCCACAACCAAGTACCATCTCATGGCAGTCGGAATGGCTGCTATCAATGAGTTTACAAAACAATAAATGGTGAAGAGGGTGCTGAGAAAATAAAACCCTTTTACACTGTTGGTGAGAATTCAAACCAGTATAGCCACCATGGGTTGCAGTGTGCAGATTTCCTAAAAACCAAGAAATAGAACTGCCATTTGACCCAGCAAACACAGTTCTGGGCATGCACACAGAGGAAACTAGAATTGAAAGAGACGCATGTATCCCAGTGTTTATCCCAGCACTCTTTTCAATAGTAGGGTATGAACGCAACCTAGATGTCTACTGGCAGACAAATCTATATCATCGCTATGATACATATATAGAGTGAAATATTACTCAACTATTAAAAAGAATACACTTGAATCTGTTCTAATGAGGTAGATGAAACTAAAGTCTGTTATACAGAGTGAAGTATGTTAGAAATAATGCCAATTGAGAACAGTAATGCATACATATGGAATTTAAAAGATAGCAATGATGACCCTATATGTGAGGCAGCAAAAGAACAGAGAGGGAAAACAGACATTTGGACTCTGTGGGAGAAGGCTAGAGTGGATGATTTGAGAGAATAGCATTGAAAAATGGATACTACCACATATGAAATAGATCTCCAGTTCAGGTTTGATGCATGAGTCAGAGCACTCAGAGTCACTGTACTGAGATGACCATGAAGGATGGGATGGGGAAGGAGGTGGTAGGGGGTTTAGGATGAGCGACACATGTACACCCATGTCTGATTCACATCAATATATGGAAAAAAAAAAAAAAAACACCACAATATTGTAAAGTAATTATCACATCAATATATAGCAAAAGCCACCACAATACTGCAAAGTAATTAGCCTGCAAATAAAGTAAATAAATTAATTTTAAAAGTCTAAGGTAGAGGTTAGACTGTCCAAACACTAAATTAAAAATACGAAGCAAAATCAGTCACAAATATATATATATATATATGAAATTTGCTTTAAAAAATAGGATATTCTTTTTCATTAATAGTTGGTGATAAAAATGAAAATTAAAGGAATAATAAAGAACTTATCTATCTATCTATATAGTAAAAATATATCTAGGAGTTACTCTGGATCTGTTTTGGGCAGTGTGGTATCAAGTCAGTGTCAGATAGTTCCTTGTTCCAGCTTCTACTTCCTCTCAAGATCTATAGGCCTATCTGTTGCAAGTGTTTGTCACTTGCAGAGTGGTTCCCTCTTTATTTCTTTTGGCTTCCTCTGTTTGCAAGTCTCTTCAGTGTCTAATTTATGCCCTTTATGTCTAATTTATACCATTTTGGCAAAAATGGTTACTTATTTAGGTTCATTTTTTCAGTTGTTTTGTAGGGAAGGAGGAATACTGCAAACAAATATTGCTGGTGTGTGTGCCATGGTGGGGAGAGGACACTTCTTGCAGTGTTTGGACAACACTGGGCTTGCCCCAGCTCACAGTGGTGTGTGGTTTCCAGGTATACACTTCTCAGTCTCCAGGTTGCCCTGCAGGTGTGTTGTTCAAAGTGGGCCCTGCCTTTCATGCAATTCCCAGGTCTAAGCCACTCAAGTTCAGTTTCTCAGGTACTCCACAAGGGCACAGACTCTGTTGGGAATGCTTTTGGGGCCATTCCCAGGTTAGGATAGCTCAGGTGACCAGGTGCTTTGTGAGGGCCCTGTCCTAAGTGAGCAATGCATCTCAATCAGCATCCTGGTCCAGGCCGCTCAGTCTCCAGGTGTGCCCTAAGAACACAATCTCAGTTGCGTCTCCTCTGGGGAGTTGGTCTCAGGCTGCAACTGTCCTGGCAGATGTTAACCATCCAGGATCCCAGAAAGACATTGTTAGAAACTGGTAGCCTACTCACAGTTTGTTGGAGGATACCAGTCACTGGGGCCAAGATTGCCCCTTGCCTTCTGCCTCTGGATGTCGCACACCTGCCTCTCTACCTCAGGCAGGGTGAAGGGGCCTGTAGGCAGCTGTCTAGCTCTCCTTTGGAATTCACTCAATCCTTTCTTCTCCTTTCAAAGATAATGGGCTTCCTTTCTGGGTTATTGGCATCCTCTGCTAGCATTCAGAAATTGTGTTGATGAAGTGGCTCAGCATTCAAATGATATTTTGATGAATTTGTGAGGGAGAAAGTGGTCTCCCAGTCCTATTCCTCTGCCATTTTGGGACCATCCCCCGGGTCTTTTTTTGTATCCTTTCAGCCAGACTGTGTCTTTTGATTGGAGCATTTACATTCAAAGTAATTTCCATTTACATTTAATTATTGATATACATGTTCCTATTGCCATTTTTTAAATTGTTTGGGCCTGATTTTGTAGATCTTTTTTCTTCTCTTGTGTTTCTTGATTATATCAGTTCCTTTAACATTTGTTGTAAAGCTGGTTTTGTGTTCATGAATTATCTAACAATATACTTGTCTGAAAAGTTTTTTATTTCTCCATCAATTATGAATGAGATCCTTACCAAGTACTGGAATCTTGGTTGTGGATTTTACCCTTTCAATACTTTAAATAAATCCTGCCATTCCTTTATGGACTGTAGAGTTTCTGCTGAAAGATCAGATGTTAAGTGTATGGGGTTTCCCTTGTATGTTACTTGTTGATTCTCCCTTGCTCCTTTTAATATTCCTTCTCTGTCTTTCATCTTTATTAATTTGATTAATACGTCCTTTGGCATGTTATTCCTTGAGTTTATCCTGAATGAGACTCTTTGCACCTCTTTGACTTCATTGACTATTTCCTATTCCATGTTAGGGGAAATTTCAACTATAATTTCTTCAAATTTTTTATCATATCCTTTCTTCTTATTTTTCTGGGACCCACCCCCCCTTATAATTCAAGTGTTAGTGCTTTTGATATTTTCCTTAAAAATTTCAGAGATTATCCTCAGTTATTTGCATTGTTTTTACATTATTCTGTTCTTCCACATTTATTCCCACCATTCTCTCTTTTAACTCACTGAATTTTTCTGCTTCAGATATTCTCCTATTGATTTATTTTACAGTACTGTACCTTTGAATTGTTGTGTTTTGTCTCTGTATGTTTATTTTTAAATTATTTTTGGTCTTTGTTCATTAATTCTTTTCTCCATACCTATCACAACCAGTATATTTGTTCCATCAGACTCACTAAAACTATGATCACACCCACTGTATTTACATCACACTGCTCAATTTATGATACCACATCCACTCTATATGATATAACATCCACTCTATATGAAATCACACCCTCAACATTTATGACATCACACCCACTATGTCTGCCAACACACCTGCTTTATCTGTGACATCACACCCACTTTATCAATGATATCACTTCCACTCTACGACAACATGCCCCTGTATTTATGACATTACACCTACTCTACATGACATCACACCCACTACATATGATACCACACTATAGGACACCACACACACAACATATGATATCCTATCCACTATATATGACATCATACCCAGTGTAACTATGATGTCAACCCACTCATTTTATGACATCACATCCATTATATTTATGACATCATGCCCACTGTATTTATGACAAAATATCCTTGATTATTTTGATATTCCTTGGTTTACACAGAAAGTTTACACTAAGTATGACATCACATCCATTGCATATGACATCATATCCACAATATATGTGACATCACAGCCATTGTATCTCTGTCTTCATACCCAGTATATCAATGACATCACACCCAGTGTATGAATAATATTCTATGCAGTATACGTGACATAACATGCAGTCTTTATGACATCAAACCACTGTATTTATGACATAACTTCCATTGCATTTATGATGTCACACCCAGTATATATGACATCACCTGCCACTATACATATGGCATCACAGCCACTGTATCTATGACATCACATACAATATATGTATGACATCATATGCACTATATATGACATGACACCCACTATGTTTATGTCATCATAATGACTATTTATGACATCAAACCAACTGTTTTTATGACAAAACAACTCTATCTATGACATCACAGCCACTGTATCCGTGACATCACATCCACTGCATATGAGGTCACACTCTCTGTATTATGACATCACACCCACTATCTGCCACCCACCCTCTATTTGACATCACATCCACTCTATATCTGAATTAATACCCACCGTATTGGAGAAGATAATGGCAACCCACTCCAGTGTTCTTACCTGGAGAATCCCAGGGAGGGTGGATCTTGGTGGGCTGCCATCTATGGGGTCTCACAGAGTCAGACACGACTGGGGTGACTTAGCAGCTGCAGGAGCAGCATATCTATAATTACACCCACTGCATTGATGACATCACCTGCACTATATATAACATCACATCCACTTATTTATGACATCACCCCTAGTATGTTTCACATCCACTATATCTTTGACAGCACAGACACCATATCTATGATCAAACCCACTGTATCAATGATATCACATCAAATATATATATAACATCAAGTCTACTGTATATGATAGTGCATCTTCTATATATATATGTGACTTCACACCCACTGTATCCATGATATCATGACTACTATACCTATGGCATCACACAGAATGTTTTTAATGACATCACTCCCAGTACATATGTGACATCTCCCCAACCATTACTATGATCACACTCACTGTATCTATGACATCATAACCACTCTATATGTGACATTACATCCACGATATATGATAGCACATCCCCTGTATATGAGGTCACGCCCTCTGTACCTATGACATCACACCCACTATCTGCTAACACATCCAATATAGCTGTGACACCACACCCACTATATGACATCACACGCACTATATCTGCCAACACATCCACTATATATGTGAATTCACTCCCAATGTAACGACATCACACCACTTTTTATGACAGCACATGCACTATATCTATGATATCACTTCCACTGTATTTATGACATCTCATTGATATGTTTATGGCATTACACCCATTGTATTTGACACCATATCCATTACATATGACATCATACACACAGCATATAATATCTTATCTAGTATATATGACATTATGCCCAGTACAACTATGATATAACACCCAGTGTATTCACGATATCCCGTGAACAGTTTTTATGACATCACACCAAGTATATTTGTGAATTTGCACCCATCATATTTATCAGCACACCTAGTGTTTTTATGACATCACACTCACTATGTTTATAACATCTTATCCACTATATGGGATATCACATTGACTGTGTTTGTAAAAACACAACCACTCTATCTGATACCTTATACAATCTATCTGTGACTTCACACACACTATATCTATTATCATATCCACTATATTGGTGACATCACAACCACATTATTTATGATACCATATCCAGCAAATATGACATTGTGACCACACTTATAACATCACAAACAACACATATTTCACATCCATTATATTTGTGACATCACACCCACCATATGTATGATCTGATCCACTGTATCAATGACATCTCATCAATGATATATGACATCAAATCAACTGTATATGGCATCACATCCACTTTATCTCTGATATTACTTCCACTGTATCTATGACAACAAACTCCTCTATTTATGACTTCACACTCACTCTATATGACATCACACACACAACATAGAACATCTTATCTACTACATATGACATCATGCTAAATAAAACTATGATATCACATCCAGTGTAGTTATGATATCAGACCCACTATATCTCTGATATCATACTGATTCTGACATCACATACACTATATGTAACATCGTAATGAACTACCAATGTACAGCCCTGGTTGGATTCAAGGTGTGCTCAGGGTGATGACATCAGTGACTGAGATTTAGATATATATATAGAGAGATAAAGAATGTTATAGTTAAGAAAATAGAGGAGAGAAAGTGTTGATATTCCTTGGTTTACACAGAAAGCCAATAAAGTGCCTGTACAGGACTTGCTCTGTTCACGGAGGCCACAGGTACCCTCTTGATGGGGTCAAAGTGCAGAGCACCTTCTCGAGAGGGCCTAATAAGCCAGAAAGTGAACTCAGAAGGCTTATGCGCTCCAGGGAATCAACTTGAAGAGAAAGAGAGGAAGAACGACATGGGGAGGCCATGTGATGGTGAGGTGAGGCCCATCACTTTATTTTCAGAGGGAACTTTTATACCCTGAATTGTACATTAAGCAAAGTGAAAAATGAAGAGTCAACTAAACCTTCCATCAGTATTAACTTTTATCAATACCAGGTTTCTTCCTGTATACTGTTTTATAAACAAGGGTCTTATTTTTTGTACATTGTCTTCTGGCCCAGAGGCCTGTTAACATTTTTGACTTCTTTTTGATAAAGATTGGTCAGCTAAAGCACTTACTTTCCCTTGAATTTTTTTTTCTTAAATTCCTTAGCCTATGTCACCCTTAAAGTACAGAGTTACATTTTTATGGAGCAAAGACTTAATGGGTTACAGCAAAGAAAGAAAGAATTTATTAACTCAAAGTCTAATGTTGCTAATGCTAAGGCTATTACTTGTTTCTTGTACACCCTAACTATATGCACTCCCAGGAACACAATGGATAAGGGTTGTGGGAACTTGGCACCAAGCATTGGCTCAACAATGTTGCAAGAGTCTGGATAAATCTGCCAAATAAGCTAGAATGCTAACAGGGAGTTTGAATTGAAATACTCCTTCATGCCCAGATTTATCAACTAGAGCCCTAAGTTAATTTTTCCCAGAAAAAGGTGATCAGGGATAGCCCCCTGTTGGAGAAGGCAATGGCACCCCACTCCAGTACTCTTGCCTGGAAAATTCCATAGATGGAGGAGCTTAGTAGGCTACAATCTATGGGGTTGCTAAGAGTCAGAAATGATGGAGCGACTTCACTATCACTTCTTACTTTCATGCATTGAAGATGGAAATAGCAACCCACTCCAGCAACCCACTCCAATATTCTTGCCTGGAGAATCGCAGGGTCAGAGGAGCCTGGTGGGCTGCCATCTATCAGGTCGCAACTGACGCTACTTAGCAGCAATGTCAGAAGAGTTGGTGAAAAGCATAAAATAGTAAGACAGACAGATTCTACTTTGTTTTGGGGTAGATGCTCAAACAAGTCCAGGGGTCCCCTCGAGTCCTGATCTGCCTTGCTTGTTAGGTCTCCTTCACATGACCTTGTAATGGGTGGGATCTCCCGTGCTGGCTCCAGGCAATGAACATATCTATGATCACACCCATTGTATCAGTGATATCAGACTGTGCTCTGGATCAGGCCACTGAGATTCTTCAAAAAGACATGGGTGATTGGGAAGCCAAAAGTTTCAAAGGCAGTTACAGAACAGTTGACTCCAGATACTGAGGAGGAAAAGATGAAGTCCAAAGGAAATGTCAAGGTGAGCTGAACCCACCTAAGCTCCTGTTGTCTGGCGATACCTCCCCCATAAGACCCCTCCCCTGTCCTTGCCTGACACATACCCCTTCTCTGCCCACACTCCTTCTCCTGAAACCAAAATTCCCATCCATCTTCACCCTCTTCTCAAACCAGTGTCGTTCTGTTCTCCCTCTCTTGTTTTCTCCAGTGGCCATGGTTACTGTGAGGGTGAATAAGCATATACATGCAGAGCTTACCAAGGAGGTTTCTCAAATATTCCCACCTCAAAAAACCTGAAGAGGTCCCAGGCATCGTGGAAATGCCTTACTTTCTAAGTAGACTACTGGGCACTCAGTGACTTCAAAGCACGGCTAGAGACGTCAGAAAACTTCAGAGGTCTCACCACTGAGAAACGGCTAATAGTACAGACACTGAATGTTATACCAACACTGTGAATTAATAAAATGAGCTCAGGATGCATTTTAGAAGGTGAGGAATAGAGCCAGAATTTTGTAATGACTATAAGTGGAAAGTAAATTTTAACAATTGTATAAGGAGAAAGGAAAAGAAAGAAAGGGGAGGAAGGTGGGATCAAAGGAAGGAAAATAATGGCATTTTCAGAAGTCACAAATTCAATATTGATTGGGCCCTTTTTAGATAAGGAATTTAGATTGGAAAAGTGGCCTCCCACAGGTGGGACAGAGGTGATGGCTGACATCTGGTACAGGCAATACTGGAGGTCATTGCCCATGAAGAGTTTTATTAAAGAATAAAAACATGCAAAAGCTGGTTCTGTTTTTATTACCATCTCCCTACTTCAGTATTCTAAAATAATGTCAACAATTCGTTTCCCCTGCAATTCCAATTTTTGTTGGTTTAAGTTTTAAAAGCTTGTTGTCTTTTATGACAGTTTCTAATATTTTATTTATTACTCACAAGATAGAAAATGTTAGTATATATGTTTATATATACTTATATACACATTCACACTCACATATATGTGTATGGGTGCATATATATGTGTGTGTATGTCTGTGTGTGTGTGTTCATATATTTCATAGGGCCACAGTTTTAGTATTTATCTTTAAAAATTCATTGTCTTGTATGGGGGATTTATTTAAGAGAAGACTCTGTTAAACAATTGTCATCAACACAGGCTGCCATGGTTACCACTGTTTCATTCCTTGTAACATCATTAATGATTTGGAAGGCCTTTAGATAACTCCCTGAACAGCCTGCAGTCCCTGAGAGAACATAGTAATACACAGCTTACATTCAGTTGATTGTAAATACAGAGTGATACTACAAAGATTGTCAAAGTAAATACACACATTGTATTTTTATTTATGTCTAAATCAGTGAAAGTATTCACTTCAAGGTACATACTTTTTTAGCTCCAGAAGTACAAAATATTCTTATATTGGAAAACAAAATATTCTGTTGCATTTGAAGTATATATATATATATATATATATATGTTTAAAAGTGAAATTAGGGAGGTGGTCCTAAGATGAAGGAGGAGTAGGATGGGGAGATCACTTTCTTCCACATGATTTCATCAAAAGAAATTCCACAAAACAACTTATGAATGTGGTAGAGGACATCAGGCAACCAGCAAAGCAGATCATTGGCTTCAAAAACAGGTACGAAAAAATATAAAAGACAAAAAAGGAGATGGAGGAGGTAGGAAGGGAGCTCTGTCCCTGGAACGGAATCCTGCCCAGGGAAGGGAATCCAATCCCAGGAAGTGAATTTTTAAAAGAGAGATTTCCAAAAACCAGGAATCATTCTCTCAGCTGAGTCTGTGATGAACCTTGGAAGCACAGAGGGCATCATAACAGAAAGGAAAAATAAATAATTAATTAAAACAAGTAGATTGTGAGCCCAGCAATGACTCCCCCAGTGGAAAAGCAGGGTGGACGTCTGCATCCATCACCAAAAAGTGGGGGTTGGACAGAGAGGAGTGGGAGGTGCAGGCGGCAGTGCTTTCTAAGAATCGGGCCATGGGAGGCATGGGCTGCAGTGCATTTTAGAGAATCAGGCCAGAACAGCCCATGCGTGGCCAGAGCGAACTAACTTGGGCTGGAAAACCAGATTGTGGGATAGCTACCATGCGAAATGCTCGAACATAAGACACCACCAGGTCCATGCACAGAAAAAAGGATGGATCGGAAACAGCCAGTTGCAGACCATCCCCCTCTGGTGACAGGTAGCCAGAGCCTTAAGGGCTGGAAGGGGGCAATCGCAGGCCAAGAGAAACATTACCTACCAAATTGCAAGCAGGTTTCTTTGCTAACTAAAACTTCTGTGAGTTCTGGACAGTCATTATCCACCTGAGAAGGAACCCCAGCAGTACACCCAGAAAACTGAGCAGCACAGAGAGGCCATAAGTTGCAGCGATTGCGCTCGCCAAACTCCCGAGCTACTCAGACCTGGGAAGGGCACAAAATGCAGGCCCAACCAAATCTGCCTCTCTGAGGGCTATGTGAGCACTGAGCCTGAGTGGCTTAGACTGGGGACGTGCATGAAGCCTAGGGCCAGTCTCAGATGGCTCCCCGACAGAGCAACATAGAACCTGAGTGGTGAGCGCTATGAGCAGAGGCAAGCCCAGCACAGAGTCCAACACCACCCTCCCTGAGTCAAGATGGAAATCAGACACAGAGGAAGTTAAACAGAAGGAAATGCCTTGTTAGTGATACCACACAGCCCACAACACTATAGAAAGTGTCAGATATACCTTTAACAATTTTATGATCAATCTTGTAGCTGCGTGATTGTTTTTTCTTCCTTTTTGTTTAAATTTTATTTTTTCTACTTTTCTTTTTCTTCTTTTCTAACTTTCTTAAATGTTTAAGTCCTCTATTTCTCTAATTATTATTTTTATAACCTATTATTACTTTAAAAAAAAAAACACCCTATTTTTAAAGCAAACACTGTATATAATTGTTTTGTGGTTGATTTTTTTAAAATTAATTATTGTGGATTTTTTTGTCATTGTTGCTGTGTGTTTTTGTTTGTTTGTTTGTTTTGTTTTGTTTTGTTTTCTCCTTCTTCTTTTATTTAATATTATATTTTTGAAAATCCAATCTCTACTCCAGATTTTAGTGTTTGCATTTTGGTACTTGTCAATTTTGTACTTTAAAAAACCGAATCTTCAGTACCCAATTATACCTGAGAGTGAGATTACTGACTTGTGCACTCTCTCCTCCTTTGAATTCTCTCTTTTCTCCACCAGGTAGCCTCTGTCTCCTCCCTCCACCTTCTCTTCTCTACCCAACTCTGTGAATCTCTGTGTGTTCCAGGCAGTGGAGAATACTCAGGGAACTGGTTACTGGCCATATTTGTCTCCCTCCTTTTCAACTCCCTCCTTTATCCTCCTGGACACCTCTGTCTACTTCCTCCCTCTCCTCTTCCCTGTATAACTCCATGAACGCCTTTGAGCGGACCAGACTATGGAGCGCACAAAGGAAGTGATTACTTGCTAACTTGCTCTCTCCTCTTTAATCCCACCTCATCTCATTCCAGTCACCTCTAAGTACCCCTTTCTCTTTTCTTTTCCATGTAACTCAGTGAACTTCTATGGGTGACACTCAATGCGGAGAAACCTTTCATCTATAACCTAGATGTTTTATCATCAGTGCTGTATAGATGGAGAAGTCCTGAGGCTATTGTAAAAATAAAACTGAAAACCAGAAGCAGGAGACTTAAATCCAAATTCTGAGAACATCAGAGAAATCCTGAATCCAGGGAATATTATTCGATAGGAGCTCATCAAATGCCTCCATACCTAAACTGAAACCAAGCACCACCCAAGGGCCAACAAGTTCCAGAGCAAGACATACCATGCAAATTCTCCAGCAACACAGGAACACACCAAAGAGCTTCAAA
>SJYV01015685.1:0-22760 GCA_006410875.1 Neotragus pygmaeus | reverse complement strand
TTTACTTATTATTATTTTAACATTTTTATTTATTTTAAAATAAATTTTTATTTAAAAAGCTTGCTTATTTTTGGCTGCACTGGGTGTTTGTTGCTGCATGCATGCTATCTCCAGTTGTGGTGCACGGGCTTCCCATTGTGGAGCTTGGGCTCTAGGGTGTGCGGGCTTCAGTAGTCGTGATGCGTGGGCACAGTAGTTGCAGCTCACGGACTCTAGAGCATGGGCTCCATGCTTGTGGCTTATGGCTTTAGTTGTCCTAAGGTGTGTAGTATCTTCCCGGACCAGGGAACCCATGTCCTCTATATTGGCAAGGAGATTTCTAACCATTGGATTACCTGGGAATTATTATTTTTCTTTTTTAAGTGAAAGCAGATTTATTGAGAGAGCTACATACCACATAGGCAGAATGTAGTCCATCTCAAAAGATGAAAGTGGCCCATTTTATTTTTTAGATTCCATGTATAAGTGACAGCATACAGTATTTGTCTTTCTCTGCCTTATTTCAATAAACGTATTACCCTCTGAATCCACCCATGTTGTAAATGGAAGAATTCCATCTCTTTTTCTAACTGGGTAATTTTTCATTGTGTATATGTATATGTGTGTATATGCTTGTGCATACACACACACACATATATTATTATTCTTTGAACTCTTTTTCTGATAAATTATTTATCTCTGTTCCATTGGTGTTTTTCTTTTTCCTTGTTCTTTGGTACAGATTCCTCTGTCTTCTCATCTTGCTTGACTTCTTCTGTCTCTATGAAATTAGGTGCAACAGTTACCTATTCCTGGTCTTGAAAGGGTGTCTTTGATGGGAGCATCCTTATGTAGTCTGTGTGTAACTTTGTAGTAGTAGCTTTGGTGTGAGAGCTGAGTCTGAAGTGAGCACATGTCATATCTTCCCCCAGAAGGTGCTGACAGCTACCACTGTCATGGGATGTAGGGCTGGAGGTGCCGGGGCTGGAGTTAGAGCCATACATGAGGAGTGATGTCTTCTATCCTCAACGGCTGTCACTACCCTACTGGGGGCAGGGTCAGCTCCCAAGCTAGTTATGGCTGCTGTAGTCCTGTTCAGATGCTGCATAGATCCGAGCCAGCTCCATCCTCCCAGACTGCACAGTCTTAACAGCAACCACAGTCTTCACCCTAGTGTGGAACTGTGCTGGAGCTAGGGGTGGTGGAGCACATTTGGCATCAACCATGTGCCAGGGTGCTTGCTGGAACCCACTCACAGTCCCAGGCAGTTTCAGTCTGCTTCTTCTACCTTGTTCCCAGGGGTAGGCAACAGTGTGTATATTCTCCATGAACTGATTTTAGGTTTTGTACAGCCTTCCTGTAAGTCCCTTAAGAGTTTTCCAACCAGCTAAGGAAACTTGTCTTCCCAGGGTCAGAACCTGGGCCTGGGGTGCCCAATACGTGGCTCAAACAGCTCACTCCCCAGGGAGGATGTCTAAGCCCATGTAATCCTCTCCTTTTCTGTGTTCACTCCAAGGTACACAGGTCCCACCCTGATTACTTCCTTTTCTGCCCTACCTTTTCAGGTAGGTTCCTATGTGGATCAGTTTTTACATCCTTGGTTGTTCAAGACTCTTTCTGCTGGCCCCCAGTTTGTTTTCAGGCAGTCTTGCTTTACATGTGGATGTATTTTTGATGTATTTAGGGCAAAGGTGTGCTCAGCCAGCTCCTACTCCTCTAGCTTGATCTCTACATGTTTGATTCCTAATTTATATTAATATCTCTAACCCTGATTTCTTCTGTGAGCTAACAGATATCTCTATTCGGCAATAATAGGCATCTTAATGGTAAGGAGCCCAAAATTTTCAATTTTAGAATAGTTTCATCACCTGATAAAGAAATCCTACATCCTTTAGAATCACCCCACACTCCCCATTTCTAGAATCTAAACTGGCTTTAGTGATTTATTTTACAAGTAGAAGACCGTATAAATAACATTGTGGATCTCCTGAGGCTGGGTCATAGAAAACACTGCACCTTCCTTTTTAGTCTCTTGAGGACTTGCTGGAGTCCTAAGATACCATGTAAGAAATCCAGCTACTCTGCTGGTAAGACCATATAGAAAAATTCTAAGACTATGGGGAATAAGAGGCTTTTAAGCCAGGAGACAGTAAAGCAGACAGTAGGTAGATGGTAAAGCATCTGCCTACAATGCGGGAGACTGGGGTTCAATCCCTGGTTTGGGAAGATCCCCTGGAGAAGGAAATGGCAACCCNGTAAGACCATATAGAAAAATTCTAAGACTATGGGGAATAAGAGGCTTTTAAGCCAGGAGACAGTAAAGCAGACAGTAGGTAGATGGTAAAGCATCTGCCTACAATGCGGGAGACTGGGGTTCAATCCCTGGTTTGGGAAGATCCCCTGGAGAAGGAAATGGCAACCCCTCCAGTATTCTTGCCTGGAAAATCCCATGGATGGAGGAACCTGGTGGGCTACAGTCCATGGGGTCGCAAAGAGTCAGACACGACCGAGCAACTTCACTTTCTTTCAAGATGCCAAGCATCTGAGTGAAGCTACCTTGGATTCTTGAGAAATGCCCAGATGCCACCTGAATTTCACCTAGTGACTCTTATTAATGCATGTGGAGCAGGTGGAGTGCTGAGACAGATCCAATTAGAATTCCTGAGTCACAATATAATAAAATGGTTTTGAGTGACTTATCATGCAGCCATATATAACTTACATATCACGTTTCTTCAACTAATGAATGATATACAGTTCACTTTCACCAAATAATCTAAACCCCCAAATTTCTGAGGTCCTCTTAACTTCTTTTAATTTTAACCTCTCACACTAATTAATCAGCAAGTCCTTTTTGAATCTTTACCTAAACTGAATGTTGAATAGGTGAATTCCTCTCCAGCAAAACTGCAGCAGCATCTCAGATCTTTTTTTATTTTTTTAAATTTTACTTTACAATACTCTATTGGCTTTGCCATACATCGACATGAATCCNTTGTCCTGGAGGTCTCTGAGGTTGTCCTCATTTCTTTTAATTTGTTTTTCTTTTTTCCTCATTGATTCATTTATTTCAACCATTCTATCTTCTATTTCACTGTCAGATCTTAATTAATAACTTAATTGCCCCCTGCCCCCGCTTCTCCCTCTTATGATTAACAACAAGAATGATCTTTAAAAAACATTCACATTGGAACTATTAAAAAAATATTTAATGGCTTTCTGTTCCTTTTATAGTGAAATTCAAATATTTTCCCATGGCCAATGGAGCACCACATGATCAATCCTTTCTGTGTATCTCTCCTGTTTGTTTACCATGAGAGTCTCAAGCTGTTTTCTGTCTTGCAGCTTTGGTCTTTATTATCTTTCAACATTCTACTCAACTATCACTTCCTCCAGTGGCCTTCCCTGTCATACTGTCACTAGGAGTCACCACCCATACCAGCAGAGTTACCTTTTATAAGTCATATCAACTCAACTGATTTGTATCATCCTGCCACTCATACGTTCTGCATTTATATTTATTCCCTAGTGTCTCCCCGACTAAAATCTAAGCTACAAGAGAATTCTGTTCTATTACGCCTTATATCTCTGTCAATTTATTAAAATATCTTCAGTGTTTACTTAGTTTCTAGAATATAATCAGGGCTCAACAAATATTTTTGAAATGAATGAATAACTACNGCTACAAGAGAATTCTGTTCTATTACGCCTTATATCTCTGTCAATTTATTAAAATATCTTCAGTGTTTACTTAGTTTCTAGAATATAATCAGGGCTCAACAAATATTTTTGAAATGAATGAATAACTACCCCATATTTACATGTAAAATAACCAAAAGGACTTGATTAAATGTTCCTCTTGTATTTGGAGGTCACAATGGGAGGGAATTGTCAATGTTTGAGACTGCCTCCTTCTCTTTTCCCAAGATTTACTCATAAATATGTCAAGAGATGGGCTTCCCAGGTGGCGCAAGTGGTAAAGAATCTGCCTGCCAATGCGGGAATGATAAGAGATGTGAGTTGGATCCCCAGGTTGGGAAGATCCCCTGGAGAAAGAAGTGGTAATCCACTCCAGTATTCTTGACTGGGAAACTCCATGTAGAGGGAAGCCTAGGGCTATAGTCCATGGGGTCACAAAGTGTCAGACATNCATATTTACAAGTAAAATAACCAAAAGGACTTGATTAAATGTTCCTCTTGTATTTGAAAGATACAATGGGAGGGAATTGTCAGTGTTTGAGGCTGCCTCCTTCTCTTTTCCCAAGAATTGCTCATAAATATGTCAAGAGATGGGCTTCCCAGGTGGCACAAGTGGTAAAGAATCTGCCTGCCAATGCAGGAGTGATAAGAGATGTGATTTGGATCCCCAGGTTGAGAAGATCCCCTAGAGAAAGAAGTGGCAACCCACTCCAGTATTTTTGACTGGGAAACTCCATGTAGAGGGAAGCCTAGGGCTATAGTCCATGGGGTCACCAAGTGTCAGACATGGCGGAAGTGACTTAGCACACACATGCCAAGAGATAAATATATAAATCTTAACAGATCTAAAAATTTTTGTTTGTTACATAATTCCCAACTAGCAATGCTCATGATACCTGAGGTAAAATACAGACATTCTGACCACTGAGATATGGGTATAAAATGTCCAGAGGGAAGCTAGTCTTATATGCAGGGCTTCAAAGTTCACATAATTGAGCTCTGGTCATACTAGTCAGTATGTACTTGGGATTTTTACAGGACAATTACAACTGCAGTTTATTAAAAATCCAGTATTCTTCTAATAGAAGAGATTCAAAAGAAACTCAAAGCCAGTGATAATTCTGACTCCCAGCTCTAAACCTGATGCCTGGAAGAGTGAAGACATATGTTGCTGAGACCACTCCTGTGATTAGAACCTGACAAGACTAAACGGAAGCCTGTCAACCTGAATGCCTCACCCTGGGGGACATTTTCACATGTTATGATAATAAGCTGAGTAATTATTAATGACCAAGTGGAATTCTAACAGTGTGCCAGTATCTTCATTCTTTATGGTCATTTGCTATGAGTGGCTCATAGCCACATACCAGGTTGTTGAGTGTGACATAATAGAAATAAATCTTTTGTCTCTACCCCCAGTTCCTAACATAGAGCTCTAACACTTGCAGTTTCTTGAATGACAAGGTGCTAGAAGCACCTTTTGTTCAAATATTTGTTCTTTAAACCTGGTTCCTGACACAGGGCTCCTGAATCACTTGGAAACTCCTAGATGATAGGAGTGTTTTTATTGGACTGAGAAGATTCTCAGTGGGATTTTGTATAGCTTCTGGATGAGGGGGTTCAGGATGGGGAACACATGTACACCCGTGGCTGATTCATGACAATGTATGGCAAAAACCACTATAATATTTTAAAGTAATTAGCCTCCAATTTAAAGAAATTAAAAAAAAAAAAAAGGACTGGTTACCAAAAAGATCAAACCATGATTACAAACTTGGAACTTTACATTCACACATGTTTCTGCAGTGAGGTTGGAGAGGCTGGAGACTTTTTACGTAGCCTCCATAAAACTCCTAAACTATGGGGTGGAAAGCTTCCAAACTGACCAACAGATTCATGTGCTAAAATGGTTATACACTCCAGATTATACACTTCAGCTTCCTGGAGATAGAAGCTCCTGCCCTGGAGACCCTTCCAGACCTGGTGCAGTGTGTCTCTCCATCTGGCTGTTAATTTGTCCTTTATAATATCTTTTATGTTAAACTGGTAAATGTAACAAATGCTTCAGAGAATTTTGTTGAGTCATTCTAGCAAACTCTCAAACCTGGAACAGGCCTGTGGGAATCCTTGACTTGTAGCCAAGTTGGACAGAAATGTGGATACCCTGGGGACCCATTACTTGCAACTGGTGTCAGAAGGGAGGGCAGAGTTGTGGAACTGAGTCTTAAACCTGTGAAATCTGACTGTACCTCCAGGGAGTTAGTGTCAGAATTGAATGAAAGAATAGAATATCAATTTGATGTTTGGATATTTAGAACATACCAGTATTCCAGTTGGTTGATATGGGGAAAAAAATACCACAAAGTTGATGTCAAGAGTGTTGTGGTTAGAGAATGTTTTTCTTTATCCATTATTTGATCATTTCACATGTTTTAATTTATCCTTGTTTCATTTAATCATTGTGTTTCCACCTAAAATTTGCCAGAATATGACAGATAATCTACATTTTAACTTAGCAATGTATTATAAATAATATCCCATTTTGCTTCTTACTATGTCTCCCAATCCTCACTTTTTTCACCCCATTACACTGAGTCAAGGACTTTTATAATCTAAGTCTTGCTTTCAGATGTTCTAAAAAGTTGTCTCAGTATTTACATTGAGTTGGGAGTTCCTGAATTCCAGAAAAAAATGAGGGCAGATTATTATGTAAGAAATACGTTTACTACAGTCTTTGGCAGCACTTCTTAATTAAGTCTTTTATAAATCTAGATTATGGAACTCTGAATGTTATCAATTAGTTGGAATGTTGATTCAAAGATATGCTTTTTAATTTCTATAGCTAAGAAAAACTACATTATGCCATGTGGGAATATTTGTTTGTAGTATGTGCTTAAATATAGTTAGACTTCCAGTCAAATCATGTAATTGTCATGTGTAGACCTCATTTTTTATAGATGTAAACCAATACAGTTTTCCCATTCTCATACTTGTTTTTGGAGTCCTCACAACCTAGATTTACTGAGAGTAGAGTTTTTTTTAGAAGGCTGATGAAAAGAAACAGCTTAGGATTTCTTATCTTGCTCAAATCCTCTATATCAGTAACAGTGCTGAAGTCCTTGAACTGATAATGTTTTACAGAGTAGATCAAGTGCATGGAATGAGAGGACTTGATTCCAAGTGAATCAGAGACTCGGGTCCATATCTCTCAAACAAACTATTGAATCCCTCTGAAACATGGTAGTCTCATCTGTAAATTGAGGTAATTTTAAAATAAGCAGCATCATGATATTGCTGTGAAAATTAAATGAAGCATGGTGGTTTGAACTCAGACTTTCTAGATTCAAAGATTGACTGAAAAACTTCCTAGCTGTATCATTCTGGGTAATCTACTTAATGTCTCTGTATCAGATAATTTATTTATAAAATAGAAATAAGAACTACTAATGTAGGATTTTTACAAGAAATAAGCCAGCTAATATACCAATGTACTTGAATAGGGCTGAGCATATTTTAAATAGAAATTATTAAAGAAAAAGCTCTAGGCATCTGCAGGTGTTAAAATGTAATAGTGAAAGTAATTACTGTCATTATTACTGATTTCAAGATGTCTCCCAACAGGTGTATAAGCATATATAAGTGAGAATTAAAAGTATTATGATTTAAATTTAATCAATCAGTTAAGCAGTATTTGGTGGGTGGGCTTCTCTGGTGGCTCAGATGGTAAAGAAACTGCCTGCAATGCAAGAGACTCTGATTCAATCCCTGAGTCGGGGAGATTCCCCTGAAGGACGAAATGGCTACCCACTCCAGCATTCTTGCCTGGAGAATTCCATGAACAGAGGATCCTGGCAGGCTATACTTGATGGGGTTGCACAGAGTCGAATACTACTGAGCGAATAACACACAGACATACACAAATGTAATGCTGATGAACGAGCATCTGAAATGTTGGGAATGGATCCTAAGAATATATTCTTAGAATTACCTTTCTCAGGGCCTCTTTTATGTCTCTGTTCCTCAGACTGTAGATAAGGGGGTTCAACATGGGGATCAACACTGTATAGAACACAGACAGCACTTTGTTCTGGTCAATTGAGTAGCTGGATTTGGGCATCACATAAATGAAGGTAATCGTTCCATAGTAGAGAGTGACTGTGGTGAGGTGAGAGGTGCAGGTGGAGAAGGCCTTGTGTCTCCCTTCAGTGGAGCGCATTTTCAGGATGGTGCTGAGGATGCAGATGTAAGAGAGAGCTATGACAGACACTGTGACCACAATGATGGAGCCAGAAGAGATGGAAGGGATAATTTCAATAGTGGAGACATCTGAGCAGGAAAGTTTCAACAGAGGGGAGAAGTCACAGAAAAAGTCATTTATGTGATTTGGTCCACAGAAAGGCAGAGTCAATAAACAACTAGTAAATGTCCAAGCATTGACACACCCACCCACATAGGAAGCCCCTAGCAAGAGGACACAGACTCTGGGGGACATGTGGGTGGAGTAGAGCAGGGGCAAGCAGATGGCCACATAGCGGTCATAGGCCATGGCAGCCAGCAGGAAGCACTCAGCTGTCCCAAATGTGATCACAGAACAAAGCTGGGCTTCACAGCCAGCAACTGGGAGAGACAGTCTATGTTTCAGGAACCCTATAATCATCATAGGTGTGATGGATGTGGAAAACAGGGTGTCTACAAAAGCCAGGTGGCTGAGGAAGAGGTACATGGGAGTCTGAAGCTGGGAACAGCTTCTTATCAGAATAATTATGCTGATATTGCCTACTAAGGTGACAACATAGATTCCCAGAAATATTACAAAGAAGATGACACAAAGTGTAGGATCTTCTGTTAACCCCAAAAGGATGAACTCTGTCACACTAGTGTGGTTTCCAACATCCATCTCCTCTGGGAATTGTTCCTGTTGAGGGAAATTTGAAAAATAATTTAAAAATGTTTTTATTCTATACATTCTTATTTTTTCTTGGTTATTCATTACACTTACAATAATTTCTCCCTCTGCCTAGTTGTAAATATGGGGCTGAACAGGATTTTTTTGGGGGAGGGAGGGGTCTTTTTTTCACAAAAGAAGAATGATTCAATCTCACTCTCTGAGACCTCAATTATATTCTTTCTTTGTCTGATGTTTATCCTATAATATCTTTCCAACCTTATTTCTAGAACTATCTGTCTCCCAAGATCCAGTTCCATAAGTTTAGTTATCTTGGAAGTCTTCAGCTAGAAATCCCACAAATACCTTAAACTCAGNTCAATTATATTCTTTCTTTGTCTGATGTTTATCCTATAATATCTCTCCAACCTTATTTCTAGAACTATCTGTCTCCCAAGATCCAGTTCCATAAGTTTAGTTATCTTGGAAGTCTTCAGCTAGAAATCCCACAAATACCTTAAACTCAGCCTTCTCCAGACCAAACTCACCCTTTTGTTAGACCACGCCTATGTCCTGCCTTTGTGGGATGATACCACAATCCACCCAATCTCTCATATCTGAAACATGGAAGTGATCCTAGCCTTCTTCTTCTCATTGTACCACATCTAATAAAATCCTATGGATACTATCTACAATTTAGAGCCCTCCATTTTATTTATCCATTCCCATATTTGCACCACTAGTATCCCTAATTATTTTAGGCCCTGTTCATTTTTCTCCTTTATTTTGTTTATCTGTTTGCCTCCCTGTCTTCATTCTTGTGCCTTTATAATTCACAGTACATTTGCCAAAGTGATCTCTTATTAAAGTAAAAGGTAATGCGAAAGTGATTCTTTCAAGTCTTTCATACTTTGTTTACCCTCAAGATGAAACCTACCCTCCTTAGCACAGCAGTGTATGCTTTCTGGGTTATGGGATTTTGTTTTGTTTTGTTTTTTGCTTGTTTATATTTTATTCTTCTCAATTAATACATAGTCTCCTCAAAATGGTGTGTATCCCTGCATCACAAATAACTAGTGTGTGGGAGTAAAATGTGATGAAGAGAACATGTTAAATGAATTTAGGGCATGATTTGTATAATGAATATGCCAGATGGAATATACGGCCCAACTCCTTAGTACAATAGTCATAAAGCTTCATATTCTATCACTAATTGCTTTTTGAAACATATATCCCTATACACTTTACCACTTTTGTACTTTTAAGAGTCACATTAATCCAACCATGAAATTTTCTATTTAGTGTCATTGTTTCTTATTTTCATAGAAAGACAATTTTCTGCTGACATTATTGCAGTTCTTAAGATTTGAAACATTTACCATAAAGATAAATATAAGTATAAAATATATTCACCATTCTTAATTTCTTACTTTAGAATACGAAAGCCTTTATTGTTTCCAGTGGTGGGATTTTGACAGAATGAATTGTGAGGTATTATGAACTAACAGCTGAGAATCTTGAGTTCATTAAACAATGTGCTCTTTTTGACTCATCTTCTATAAGTGCACTTAAATTACTCTAGTGAGAGGCAAGCTTACTTCCAGGGATGTTGACTCTATCATGAAAAATCTGTTTTTAGTTTTTCACTTGATTCTGTATGTGGTTGGCACAAATCATCGTCTTTCAATATCAAAACATTGATACTTGAATATGGGCTTCCCTGGTAGCTCAGTTGGTAAAGAATCCACCTGCAATGTAGGAGTGCCTGGATTGATTCCCGGGGAAGAGATAAGCTACCCACTCCAGTATTCTTGGGCTTCCCTGGTGGCTCAGATGGTAAATAATCTCCCTGCAATGCAGGAGACCTGGATTCGATCACTGGGTTGGGAAGATACCCTGGAGGCTGGCATGGCTACCCACTCCTGTATTCTTGCTTGGAGAATCCCCATGGACAGAAGAGCCAGGTGAGCTACAGTCCATGCAGTTGCCAAGAGTCAGAGTCAGACACAGCTGAGCAACTAAGCAGAGCATGCCTTNAAATGATACAAATGAATTTACACAACAGAAAGACATTCACAGACTGAGAAATCGAACTCCATGGTTGCCAAGGGGTGGGGGGTGGGTTTGGGGGGTGAGGAGGAATAGTTAAGGATTTTGAGAAGGTCATGTATACACTACTTTATTTTAAAATGGATAACCAACAAAAACCTATTGTATAGTATATGCAACTCTGCTCAATGTTATGTACCAGACTGGATAGGAGGTGGATATGGGGGAGAATGAATACCTGTATATATGTGACTGAGTCCCTTCACTGTTCACCTGAAACTATTGCAACATTGTGGTAGCCAGCTATACCCCAATACAGAATGTTTTTGGCGTTAAAAAAAAAGCAATGAAAAAGAACAGAAAATTCAGGAACCGGTTTACACAAGTATAGCCAACTACTTTAAACAAAACTACAAAGACAATTCAATGGAGAAAAGATAGTTTTTTCAATAAATAGTGTCTCAATAAATGAAATAATTAGAATTTCATAAGCAAAACCAAACAAACCTCAATCTAAATTTCACATCTTATACAAAAATACACTCAAGCTGGATCATGGACCAAAATATGAAATGTAAGATTTTCAGAAGAAAAAGTAGAGTTACTCATGACGAAGGTTATGCAAAAAGTTCTCGACTCCAAAAGTCCAATATATATATCAAAAATTGATAAATTGGAAATATCAAAATGCAAGTTAAAAGCATAAATAGATATCACCACACACCCATTAAGTGGTTAAATTTAGAGAAAACTAATAATACCAAATGTTGGCAATATTTTGAACCAATTGGACTCTCAACATTGCAAATGGGAATATAAAACAGTACAATCACTTTGAAAATAGTTTGCAAATTCTAAAAACAAAAGCATGTCTCCTAGAAATCCCACTTTTAAGTGTTTACCTAAAACAAATGGTAAAAAATATATCTACACAGAAATGATTCAAATGTTCATATCAACATCACTCACAATAGTTCCAAATGGAAACAATTCCCACTAACTGGAGAGTAGCTTTAGAGAAGCGGTGTATCTATACAATGAAATACTACTTTACAATGTAAAGCAAAACTGTGGATATACACATTATTATTGTATTTGTACGTATCAAAATAATTATGATTCGAGAAAGAAATTATGTGCCATAGTGTGTATACTGTATATGCCTCATCTTACAAAGTTACAGAAAAAAGAAACTGATTTATATTGTCGGAAAACAAATCACTAGTTATCTCTAGTCAGGAGTACAGAGAAAACTGCATTGCCATGGGGCAGAATGACACTGAGAGATAACTTAAATGCTTTTTTGCTTGACTGTGGTTGTGGTTTAATGGTTAAATGGGTAGCTATTATTCAATCATCCATTTTAAACAGATTCACTTATTTTACTGAAGATTATTATACTTTAGAAAAGGTTTTTTTTTAAAACAACAACAACAACAACAACAACAACCAAGCCTACAGTTTGGATATATAGAATCTTTATTGTGTGATGACTTTGTTCTTCATATTGATTAGTGTGTTGGTTACATGGGTGTACGCATTGTCAGAACTCTGCCAAACTGTATACCTAGGTTTATGCATTTTGCTATAAGTAGATATCCTTCAATGAATAAAGTAACAAAAATTTTAAAATTCCCCTTTTGTCATTTTAATGGGGTTTAGGAGGGTTATAAAATTGGATGCTTGTATTTATTTCATCTTTACCCAGGAGTCCCTGATCCCATATGAGCTTTAGAATTAATTTTTGTGTTCTCAAAAAAAAAAAAAAATCCACTTGGAATTTTATTTAGGATTGCATAAGTGTTAGAGATTAATATAAGTACAATTGACATCTTTGTTAAGTTTCTTAACCCAGATCATAATATGTCTTATTTTTTTGTGCTGTCTTTTTGATTCTTGCATTGTGCTTCTATTGATGCATAGAAAATGATCAATTAGCAGCTTAAACCACACATACATACTATACACACATATCTTTCATTTTTTAATGTACTTTACTACTTCATATACATCAAAACTACAGCTTAGAATTTTTTTCCTGCAGCTTAGAATTTTTCCTTTAGGTTTTTATTGAAGCTTAGGTCTGTAGACAACAAATCTTTCCAGGGTGGTTTGTCTGAAGATATCTTAATTGTTTCTTTATTTTTAAAAGGTAGTTTTATAATTATAAAAATTTTTATTGAAAGATTATTTCCCCTTGTACAGCTTTGAATATTTCTTTCCAATAGATTCTGACCTCTGTGGCTTTTTTTTCTTCTTCTTCTGATTGGAAATCAGGCATTAATTACATTAGAAAGGAAGAAAGTGAAAATGTTAGCTGCTCAGTCAGGTCTGATTTTTTGCAACCCCATGGCCTCCAGTACTCTTGCCTGGCAAATCCCATGGACCGAGGAGCCTAGTGGGCTGCAGTCCATGGGGTCGCTAGGAGTTGGACACAACTGAGAAACTTCACTTTCACTTTTCACTTTCATGCACTGGAGAAGGAAATGGCAACCCACTCCAGTGTTCTTGCCTGGAGAATCCCAGGGACGGGGGGAGCCTGGTGGGCTGCCGTCTACGGGGTTGCACAGAGTCGGACACGACTGAAGCGACCTAGCAGCAGCAGCAGCAGCAGCATGGGCTATAGCCTGCCAGGTGTCTAAGTCCATGGCATTCTGCAGGCAAGAATACTGGAGTGGATTGCCATTCCCTTTTCCAGGGGATCTTCCCGACCCAGGGATCCAACCCAAGTCTTCTGCATTGCAGGCAGATTCTTTACCATCTGAGCCACCAGGGAAGCCCAATTGCATCAGAGTTCCCTACATATAATGTGATGTGTTCCTCTTGTTGCTTTCAGGATTCACTTTGGTTTTCAGTACTTTGCTATTATGTTCACAACTATGAGATCGAGTGTGTGCTTGGTTATGTATATGTATGTATCTTACTTGGGATTCACTATGTTTTGGGATTTTTAGGTTAGTTTTTTTTTTTCTTTTTTAACCAGATTTGGGACATTTCAACCCTTATACTTAAATTATTCTGTGGCTTTTTTCCCTTTCCTCTTCTCTTAAACTTTTTTCTCCTTAGATACTTGATTATTTTATGTTACTGTAAATTAAAAAAATTTTTCATTTATAATTGATTGCTACTTGTATTTAGAGAAATAATTGATTT
Organism: Neotragus pygmaeus; assembly: GCA_006410875.1. Lineage (NCBI taxonomy): Eukaryota > Metazoa > Chordata > Mammalia > Artiodactyla > Bovidae > Neotragus > Neotragus pygmaeus. The sequence continues at coordinate 8,995 of SJYV01015685.1, read as the reverse complement.
TTTTCTTCATCTTGCTGCTGCTGCTGCTGCTAATTTGCTTCAGTCGTGTCCGACTCTGTGTGACCCCATGGACAGCAGCCCACCAGGCTTCTCAGTTCACAGGATTCTCAAGGCAAGAATACTGGAGTGGGTTGCCATTTCCTTCTCCAACTCCATCTTGCTAAAGATCTCTAATCCTGGTAATCTATCTGTACTTTCTTATTTTCCACATGAGAAATTGTCTTATACTTTATTTCTTTATTTTCAATCATTATTCCTTTCATTTCTTTTTCTTGCCACAGTCCACCAGGAAGAATAGAAATGTTGATAATAGGAATCTTCTTCATGTCCCCAGACACAGTGGAAAAGCATTAGAATCTTCAAACATAAAGTCGGTTTCCTCTAGATCAAGTTGTTTTTTATTCTATTCCACTTTTGCTAGAATTTTAAAATCATAACTGGATGTTAAAAATTACCAGTCTTTTTTGAATCTTTTTGCAATTATGTTTTTCTCTTTTAGCCTACCAGTGTTTAGAATTTATTGATTTTAAAAATATTTTAAAAAATCTTTTATTGGAGTTCAGTTGCTTCACAGTGTTATATTAGTTTCCGCTGTACAGCAAAGTGAATCAGCTTTATGTATACATATATTCCCTCTTTGTCACCACAGAGCATTGAGTAGAGTTCCTTGTTCTATATAGTAGTATATGTATGTCAATCCTAGTCTCTCAGATCATCCCAACCCCTCTTTCCCTCCTTTGGTGTCTATACATTTGTTCTCTGCATCTATCTCCATTTTCGCTTTCCAAATATATTTTTGAAAATCCATTTTTTCTAGATTCTACATGTATGCATAAATATACAATATTTGTTTTTCTGACCTACTTCACTCTATATGACAGTCTCTGAGTCCATTTACATCTCTGCAAATGGCACAATTTCATTTCCTTTTATGGCTGAGTAATATTTCATTGTATATATGTGCCACATTTTCTTTATCCATACCTCTGTTGATGGACATTTAGTTGCTTCCATGTCCCAACTTTTGTAAATGGTGCTGCAATGAATATCGAGGATGCATATATCTTCTCTAATTATGGTTTTCTCTGGGTATATTCCCAGGAGTGGGATTGCTGGACCATATGATAATTCTATTTATAGTTGTTTAAGGAACTCCCCTATACTTTTCTTCACAGTGGTGTTATCAATGTACATTCCCACCAACAATGCAGGAGGGTTTTTTCCACATGCTGTCTAACATTTATTTTTTTTTTATTTTTTGGTAATGGCTGTTCTGACCAGTAAAAGGTGATATCTCATTGTAGTTTGATTTACATTTCTCTAATAGTGAGTGATGTTGAACATCTATTCATGTGCTTGTTAGCCATCTGTATGTCTTCTTTGGAGAAATGTCTTCTTAGATCTTTTTCCCACTTTTTGATTGAGTTGTTTGTTTTTCTGGTATTGAGTTGTGTGAGCTGGTTGTATATTTGGAAATTAATTCTTTGGCAGTTGTTTCCTTTGCCATTATTTTCTCCTAATCTGTGGGTTGTTTTTTCACTTTGTTTGTAGTTTCCTTTGCTGTACAAAAACTTTTATGTTTAAGGAGAACCAACTTGTTTATTTTTATTTTTGTTTCCATTTCTCCAGGAGGTGGGTCACAGAAGATCTTGCTTTGATTTATGTCATTGAGTGTTCTGCCTATGTTTTGCTCTAAGAGTTTTTCAGTTTCTGGTCTTACATGTAGGTCTTCATTCAATTTTGAGTTTATCTTTGTGTATGGCATTAGGAAGTGCTCTAATTTCATCCTTTTGCATGTAGCTGTCCAGTTTTCCTAGCACCACTTATAGAAGAGGCTCTCTTTGCTCCATTGTACATTCTTGCCTCCTTTGTCAAAAATAAGGTATCTATAGGTTCATGGGTTTGTCTCCAGGCTCTCTGTCTTGTTGCATTGGCCTATATTTCTGTTATTGCGCCAGGATCATACTGTCTTGATGACTGTAGCTTTGTAGTATGGTCTGAAGACAGGAAGGTTGATTCCTCCAGCTGCATTCTTCTTTCTCAAGACTGCTTTACTATTCAGGGTCTTTTGTGTTTACATATAAAATTTGAAATTTTTTGTTCTAGTTCTGTCAAAAATGCCATTGATAATTTGATAATTTGATAGGGATCACATTGAATCTGTAGATTGCATTTGGTAGTATAGTCATTTTCACAATATTGATTCTTCCTACCCAGGAACATGAAATATCTTTCATCTGTTTATGTCATCTTTGATTTCTTTCATCAGTTTCATAATTTTCCATTTACAGGTCTTTTGGCTCCTTAGGTAGGTTTATTCCTAGATATTTTATCTTTTTGTTACAATGGTAAATGGGATTGATTCCTTAATTTCTCTTTCTGATTTTTCATTGTTAGTATATAGGAATGCAAGTGATTTCTATGTATTGAACTTGCATCCTGTGACTTTGCTGAACTCACTGATCAGCTCTAGTAATTTTTTGATAGTTTCTTTTGGGTTTTCTATGTATGGTATCAAGATGTGTATAAGAGACAGGAGGTGGATATGGGGGAGAATGAATACCTGTATATATGTGACTGAGTCCCTTCACTGTTCACCTGAAACTATTGCAACATTGTGGTAGCCAGCTATACCCAATACAGAATGTTTTTGGTGTTAAAAAAAAAGCAATGAAAAAGAACAGAAAATTCAGGAACCGGTTTACACAAGTATAGCCAACTACTTTAAACAAAACTACAAAGACAATTCAATGGAGAAAAGATAGTTTTTTCAATAAATAGTGTCTCAATAAATGAAATAATTAGAATTTCATAAGCAAAACCCATCAAACCTCAATCTAAATTTCACATCATATACAAAAATACGCTCAAGCTGGATCATGGACCAAAATATGAAATGTAAGATTTTCAGAAGAAAAAGTAGAGTTACTCATGACGAAGGTTATGCAAAAAGTTCTCGACTCCAAAAGTCCAATATATATATCAAAAATTGATTAATTGGAAATATCAAAACGCAAGTTAAAAGCATAAATAGATATCACCACACACCCATTAAATGGTTAAATTTAGAGAAAACTAATAATACCAAATGTTGGCAAGATTTTGAACTAATTGGACTCTTAATGTTGCAAATGGGAATATAAAACAGTACAATCACTTTGAAAATAGTTTGCAAATTCTAAAAACAAAAGCATGTCTCCTAGAAATCCCACTCTTAAGTGTTTACCTAAAACAAATGGTAAAAAATATATCTACACAGAAATGATTCAAATGTTCATATCATCATTCACAATAGTTCCAAATGGAAACAATTCCCACTAACTGGAGAGTAGATTTAGAAAAGCTGTGTATCTATACAATGAAATATTACTTTACAATGTAAAGCAAAACTGTGGATATATACATTATTAATGTATTTGTATGTATTAAAATAATTATGATTAGAGAAAGAAATTATGTGCCATAGTGTCTATACTGTATATGCCTCATCTTACAAATTTACAGAAAAAAGAAACTGATTTATATTGTCGGAAAACAAATCACTAGTTATCTCTAGTCAGGAGTACAGGGAAGACTGCATTGCCATGGGGCAGAAGGACACTGAGAGATAACTTAAATGCTTTTTTGCTTGACTGTGGTTGTGGTTTAATGGCTAAACGGGTAACTATTATTAAATCATTCATTTTAAACAGATTCACTTATTTTACTGGAGGTTATAATACTTTAGAAAAGGTTTTAAAAAAACAAAAAACCAAGCCTACAGTTTGGATATATAGAATCTTTATTGTGTGATGACTTTGTTCTTCATATTGATTAGTGTGTTGGTTACATGGGTGTATGCATTGTCAGAACTCCCCAAACTGTATACCTAGGTTTATGCATTTTACTATAAGTAGGTATCCTTCAATGAATAAAGTAACAAAAAATTAAAAATTCCCCTTTTGTCATTTTAATGGGGTTTAGGAGGGTTATAAAATTGGATGCTTGTATTTATTTAATCTTTACCCAGGAGTCCCTCATCCCATATGAGCTTTAGAATTAATTTTTGTGTTCTCAAAAAAAATAAATCCACTTGGAATTTTATTTAGGATTGCATAAGTGTTAGAGATTAATATAAGTACAATTGACATCTTTGTTAAGTTTCTTAACCCAGATCATAATATGTCTTATTTTTTTGTGCTGTCTTTTTGATTCTTGCATTGTGCTTCTATTGATGCATAGAAAATGATCAATTAGCAGCTTAAACCACACATACATACTATACACACATATCTTTCATTTTTTAATGTACTTTACTACTTCATATACATCAAAACTACAGCTTAGAATTTTTTTCCTGCAGCTTAGAATTTTTCCTTTAGGTTTTTATTGAAGCTTAGGTCTGTAGACAACAAATCTTTCCAAGGTGGTTTGTCTGACGATATCTTGTTTCTTTATTTTTAAAAGGTAGTTTTATAATTATAAAAATTTTTATTGAAAGTTTATTTTCCCTTGTACAGCTTTGAATATTTCTTTCCAATAGATTCTGACCTCCATGGCTTTTTTTTTCTTCTTCTTCTGATTGGAAATCAGGCATTAATTACATCAGAAAGGAAGAAAGTGAAAATGTTAGTTGCTCAGTCAGGTCTGATTTTTTGCAACCCCATGGCCTCCAGTACTCTTGCCTGGCAAATCCCATGGACCGAGGAGCCTGGTGGGCTGCAGACCATAGGGTTGCTAGGAGTTGGACACAACTGAGCAACTTCACTTTCACTTTTCACTTTCATGCACTGGAGAAGGAAATGGCAACCCACTCCAGTGTTCTTGCCTGGAGAATCCCAGGGACGGGTTGGGGGCCTGGTGGGCTGCCGTCTACGGGGTTGCACAGAGTCGGACACGACTGAAGCGACCTAGCAGCAGCAGCAGCAGCAGCATGGGCTATAGCCTGCCAGGTGTCTAAGTCCATGGCATTCTGCAGGCAAGAATACTGGAGTGGATTGCCATTCCCTTTTCCAGGGGATCTTCCCGACCCAGGGATCCAACCCAAGTCTTCTGCATTGCAGGCAGATTCTTTACCATCTGAGCCACCAGGGAAGCCCAATTGCATCAGAGTTCCCTACATATAATGTGATGTGTTCCTCTTGTTGCTTTCAGGATTCACTTTGGTTTTCAGTACTTTGCTATTATGTTCACAACTATGAGACTGAGTGTGTGCTTGGTTATGTATATATATGTATCTTACTTGGGATTCACGATGTTTTGGGATTTTTAGGTTAGTTTTTTTTTTTTTTTTCTTTTTTAACCAGATTTGGGACATTTCAACCCTTATTCTTATTCTGTGGTCTTTTTTCCTTTCCTCTTCTCTTAAACTTTTTTCTCCTTAGATTCTTATTTTATGTTACTGTAAATTAAAAAAATTTCATTTCTAATTGCTTTCTACTTGTATTTAGAGAAATAATTGATTTTGTCTTCATCTTGCTGCTGGTGGTGCTGCTAATTTGCTTCAGTTGTGTCCAACTCTGTGCGACCCCATGGACAGCAGCCCACCAGGCTCCTCAGTTCACAGGATTCTCCAGGCAAGAATACTGTAGTGGGTTGCCATTTCCTTCTCCAACTCCATCTTGCTAAAGATCTCTAATCCTGGTAATCTCTCTGCACTTTCTTATTTTCCACATGAGAAATTGTCTTATATTATACTTTATTTCTTTATTATCAATCATTATTTCTTTCATTTCTTTTTCTTGCCATAGTATACCAGAAAGAATAGAAATGCTGATAATAGGAATCTTCTTCATGTCCCCAGACACAGTGGAAAAGCATTAGAAGTTTCAAACATAAAGTTGGTTTCCTCTAGATCAAGTTGTTTTTTATTCTATTCCACTTTTGCTAGAATTTTAAAATCATAACTGGATGTTAAAAATTACCAGTCTTTTTAAAATCTTGTTGCTATTATGTTTTTCTCTTTTAGCCTACTAGTGTTTAGAATTTATTGATTTAAAAAATATTTTTAAAAATCTTTTATTGGAGTTCAGTTGCTTCACAGTGTTATATTCGTTTCCGCTTTACAGCAAAGTGAATCAGCTTTATGTATACATATATTCCCTCTTTGTCACCACAGAGCATTGAGTAGAGTTCCTTGTTCTATGTAGTAGTATATATATGTCAATCCCAGTCTCTCAGTTCATCCCAACCCCTCTTTCCCTCCTTTGGTGTTTATACATTTGTTCTCTACATCTATCTTCATTTCCGCTTTGCAAATAGATTTTTGAAAATCCATTTTTTTCGATTCTACATATATGCATTAATATACAACATTTGTTTTTCTCTTTCTGACCTACTTCACTCTGTATGACAGTCTCTGAGTCCATTTACATCTGTGCAAATGGCACAATTTCGTTTCTTTTTATGGCTGAGTAATATTTCATTGTATATATGTGCCACATTTTCTTTATCCATACCTCTGTTGATGGACATTTAGGTTGCTTCCATGTCCCAACTTTTGTAAATGGTGCTGCAATGAATATTGAGGGTGCATGTATCTTTTCTAATTATGATTTTCTCTGGGTATATTCCCAGGAATGGGATTGCTGGACCATATGATAATTCTATTTATAGTGGTTTAAGGAACTCCCCTATACTTTTCTTCACAGTGGTGTTATCAATGTACATTCCCACCAACAATGCAGGAGGGTTTTTTCCACATGCTGTCTAACATTTATTTTTTTTAGATTTTTTGGTAATGGCTGTTCTGACCAGTAAAAGGTGATATCTCATTGTAGTTTGATTTACATTTCTCTAATAGTGAGTGATGTTGAACATCTATTCATGTGCTTGTTAGCCATCTGTATGTCTTCTTTGGAGAAATGTCTTCTTAGATCTTTTTCCCACTTTTTGATTGAGTTGTTTGTTTTTCTGGTATTGAGTTGTGTGAGCTGGTTGTATATTTGGAAATTAATTCTTTGGCAGTTGTTTCCTTTGCCATTATTTTCTCCTAATCTGTGGGTTGTTTTTTCACTTTGTTTGTAGTTTCCTTTGCTGTACAAAAACTTTTATGTTTAAGGAGAACCAACTTGTTTATTTTTATTTTTGTTTCCATTTCTCCAGGAGGTGGGTCACAGAAGATCTTGCTTTGATTTATGTCATTGAGTGTTCTGCCTATGTTTTGCTCTAAGAGTTTTTCAGTTTCTGGTCTTACATGTAGGTCTTCATTCAATTTTGAGTTTATCTTTGTGTATGGCATTAGGAAGTGCTCTAATTTCATCCTTTTGCATGTAGCTGTCCAGTTTTCCTAGCACCACTTATAGAAGAGGCTCTCTTTGCTCCATTGTACATTCTTGCCTCCTTTGTCAAAAATAAGGTATCTATAGGTTCATGGGTTTGTCTCCAGGCTCTCTGTCTTGTTGCATTGGCCTATATTTCTGTTATTGCGCCAGGATCATACTGTCTTGATGACTGTAGCTTTGTAGTATGGTCTGAAGACAGGAAGGTTGATTCCTCCAGCTGCATTCTTCTTTCTCAAGACTGCTTTACTATTCAGGGTCTTTTGTGTTTACATATAAAATTTGAAATTTTTTGTTCTAGTTCTGTCAAAAATGCCATTGATAATTTGATAATTTGATAGGGATCACATTGAATCTGTAGATTGCATTTGGTAGTATAGTCATTTTCACAATATTGATTCTTCCTACCCAGGAACATGAAATATCTTTCATCTGTTTATGTCATCTTTGATTTCTTTCATCAGTTTCATAATTTTCCATTTACAGGTCTTTTGGCTCCTTAGGTAGGTTTATTCCTAGATATTTTATCTTTTTGTTACAATGGTAAATGGGATTGATTCCTTAATTTCTCTTTCTGATTTTTCATTGTTAGTATATAGGAATTCAAGTGATTTCTATGTATTGAACTTGCATCCTGTGACTTTGCTGAACTCACTGATCAGCTCTAGTAATTTTTTGATCGTTTCTTTTGGGTTTTCTATGTATGGTATCATGCCATCTGCACACAGTGAGAGTTTTACTTTTTTTCTTATCTGGATTCCATTTATTTCCTTTTCTTCTCTAATTGCCATAACTAGGACTTCCAAAACTATGTTGAATAGTGGTGAGAGTGGACACCCTTGTGTTGTTCCTGATCTGTTTTTAGCTTCTAACCATGGAGAATAATGTTTGCTGTTGGCTTTTCATATATGGCCTTTACTATATTGAGGTGATATGGAGGTAGGTTCCTTCTATACCCATTTTTTAAAACATTTTTTATCATAAATAGGTGCTGAATTTTGTTGAAGCCTTTTTCTACATCTATTGAGATGATCATATGGTTTTTATCTTTCAATTTCTTAATATGGTGTATCATATTGATTGATTTGTATATATTGAAGAATCCTTGCATCCCTGATATAAACCCCACTTGATCACGGTATATGAGATTTCTAATGTGTTGTTGATTTCTGTTTGCTAAAATTTTGTTGAGGATTTCTACATCTCTATGTTAATCAGTGATATTGACCTGTAATTTTCTTTTTTCATGTTGTCTTTGCCTAGTTTTGGTATCAGGGTGATTCTGGCCTTGTAGAAAGGGTTTGTGAGTGTTCCTTCCTCTGCAGTTTTTTGAGAGAGTTTCAGAAAAATAGGCATTAGCTCTTCTCTAAATGTTTGCTAGAATTCCCCTGTGAAGCCATCTGGCCCTGGACTTTTGTTTTTTGGGAGATTTTTGATCACTGTTTTGATTTCAGTGCTTGTAATTAGGTTCTTCATAATTTCTGTATCAGCAAGAAATAAAGGGAGAAATGTCAAATCAACATAATTAGAAATGAAAAAGGAGAGGTTACAATAGACAACACAGAACAACAAAAGATTATAAGAGAATATTATGAGCAAGTATATGCTAATAAAATGGACAACATAAAGGAAATGCACAGATTCTTAGACAAGTTCAACCTCCTGAGACTGATGCCCATATATCTTAATGATTCTGTTTCTGTTGTCTGCTGTTTCCACTGACTCCCATGATGTGT